>SMGT01016278.1:244149-267224 GCA_004794575.1 Lanistes nyassanus
AGGATTTCACGAAAGTGTTACGTGACTTTCAAGCCATCATTCATTAGGATTTCATGAAAGCGTTACGTGACTTTCAAGCCATCATTCATTAGGATTTCATGAAAGTGTTACGTGACTTTCAAGCCATCATTCATTAGGATTTCACGAAAGTGTTACGTGACTTTCAAGCCATCATTCATTAGGATTTCACGAAAGTGTAACGTGACTTTCAAGCCATCATTCATTAGGATTTCACGAAAGTGTTACGTGACTTTCAAGCCATCATTCATTAGGATTTCACGAAAGTGTTACGTGACTTTCAAGACATCATTCACTAGGATTTCATGAAAGTGTTAACAATGACCGATTCTTTTGAAACTTTGGTCAACACTTTTGGCAAGATTGCTCCGTGGACAGTCCGTGTGTACAAGTGGCACAGTGTGTTCAAGCGGGGCAGACGACCCCCATCCCGGTCTGCCCGTTAGTGCCGTTACCCCAGAGAACATCGCTGCTGTAGAGAAACTGGTTAGAGAAGATCCACGGATCTCTCTCATCAAGATTGAAGAGGCTCCTGGCCTTGGAAGATCACCAGCGGATGCAATCTTGCATCAACAACTTGGCGTGCAAAGCATTGCGCACGTTAGGTACCCCGTGATGTGAGCGAGAAACAGAAGAGGGGATGGGTCGAATTGTGCCGGGAACTGCTGGCGAAATTAAACAGTGGACGGTCAAAGTCAACATGGCAGATGTGCACTGGAGAAGAAACCTGCGTGTACCACTTCGATCCAGAAAAAAAGTATCAGAGCTCTGTCTGGGGGTTTCCAAATGCCCCCCCCCCAATTTAAGAAGAACAGGAAGGACAGAGAAACAAATCGCTTCTTTCTCCGCCTAACCGGGGTAGGCCAACGCATCTCTCTAAGAAAGACGCATTACCTGTATGTCCATCACTCCTTGTCCACAGTCTTTGAGGCTTGGTGAGACTCCATCCAAACACAGGTCTTGGCAGACTGATGCTGTATCCTGACAACGCCCTAGCCCACACTGCCCATACAACACACGAGTTCCTGGCAGAAAAGGGAGTAAATGTTATTCCATCCGCCATGTTCTCCAGAGCCATCGCCATGCAACTTCTTCCTGTTCCCACCTGTCAAGAAGCACTAACTGGAAGATGGTTTGAAGGTCCTGAAAATGTCGTCCCAGCCTTTATAAAGGGTATTGAGGGTATACATGATGCCACGTGGTCTAAACCCTGAACCAGCTGGTTCGAGAAGATGACCATTTGCATAAAAACTTATGGGAATTTATTCGAGGAGTTGTCATAAATGGATTGTATGTCTGTTAGTGACATTGATTCTACGGATTTTCAGACTTGTCCTCACAGAGTGTAAAGTATAAAATAGTAAGAAAGAGAGAGAAAACATGAGTAAAAACAACACTTATCTCTTGATCAAAGCGGTCACCACTAGGAAGGCATGTACAGGAAGCGGAAGTGGGAAGGCAGGATTTGAAGAAACCAGGAGAGGAAAAAGGTCACGCAGACAAAGGAAGGGACGCGCACCCAACATTAAGGAGACGTGCTCGCCCCACGACGTTTCCAATTTCGCAAGAAAAATCGGGGTCTTCAGCGACGCCTGGCTAATGCTTGCAGGAATTTCCAATAAGAGAAGTCAGCGCAGCCGGCTAATGGCCAGATGAGATCCGGGCACCGCAGGGTCACGTGACATCATGCTTGGATGAACCCGCGCAGTGCGCGCGCATCAGAGATACTGGCCCGGGTCGGGATGCGGCTGAAGTAATCGCACTTGTCTGCTGACGCAGCGCGCGCGCGCACACACGCACGCACGCGCGCTGTTTAACGCTGTGTGCTGTTTAACTCTGTGTGCGACTCTCAGCTTTTGTCTGCGGACCCCTGGCTCGTTTGTCTCGTGGCCAGAGATCAATTGTCTCTTGTCGTTTGTCTCGTTCAACTCTCAGAGTCGCGGCACCAGGAACTGTCGTTTACTCCACTCTAGAAAATAGGAGCGTTATTAATCATCGACGGGGCTGGGACCTGGTGAGCGGACGGTTTCTTCTCGCCGTCTGTCTGTCTTTGTTTTCCTTTTTCTGTTTCGTTTCATTCTTTTTCTGTCTGTCTGTCGGCCTGCCTGTCTTCCTAATAATAATAATTACAGTATCTATACAGCGCCAAGTTTTGCTCAATAACTCAAGGCGCAAGGACTCACCGACACACCCACAACGCAAACACACACGCACGCAGAAATTGGTATGCGCAAACTACTTGTCTGCCCAACTTTTTGCTTGCATGCCTGTCCTTTTATTCATTTGTCTGATTCTTTCTTCGTTTGTTTATTAAGTCATTCGTTCTCGGTTCTGTTTCTGCTGGGGTTTTGCCACGGCACGGCAGATCAAACAAAGATGCTGCGAGTTGTCTAACTTGGCTGGAGTTCCCCGAGCGACTTCTGGTCGCTTCACGCTCCTCCGGTTACCGGCTTTCATCTCCGTGGCCTTGAAAGCGATCGACTTGGGAAGGCGTGCATATTAGGCCACTCAATAACCTGCCTCACAGCGCCAAGGCAACACCATGACGACGGAGGCCCGCTGATGACTCGCTGTGTCACGTGGCCAGACTTCCATGTGCGCGACTTGTACGGAAGATAATCGTGCTTTTGAAATCGATTGATGGATGGATGACCATACTCAACGACTGATTGGAGATACAATTATAAATACTGTATCTGTTGTGCATCTGAACGTCTGTCATTTCTTTGTTGATAAATTACGATTTAGGTCCGTGAAAACCACAGACAGGCATATTTCTGTGTGCGTTTGTCTGTATTTCTGTGTGCGTTTGTCTGTATTTCTGTGTGCACATGCACGTAACCTCTATGACTTGTATATCGACTATTCTTAAATATTTCAGGAGGAAATGTATCGAAGAAATGTATTGAAGTTCCGAATCGCGAATCAGTCGGGAATATGTTTTCAAGATCTACGCCAGAGTCAATACTTTCCTTTAAGAGAGCAATGCAGATATGAATTTACTGTTTGACATTTGACATTTAGGATCAGTTAAAACACAATCTCAGTGACATCGTATGAATGCTTCAGACAATGTTTTTCTATTTAAATTAATCGTCTTGTGGTGGCCAAAAATAAAAAAGAGAAGAATTCTCGATACGGTCGCTCATGAAATTAGCTGGGAGATTACGTCATATACCTTGCTATAATTACCGCTGTTGTCTGTCCATCTTCTAAAGCGACCAGACCCGCGTAGCCAGAATAAAAATGCATGCAGTTTCTTGTCACATGTTTCAAGTCTGTTAGTTGATGGATGGTAAATGAACTTGTTGCTTAGGAAACTGTAACCATTGTCATTTGGGCAAAAAAAGTGCTCGTTGCAAAATTACTGGTTGCGAAGACAGGTGGTGAGGGGGAAGGGGAAGGTAGAGGTGGGTAGGGCAAAGGAGAATAAATCTAGGTCTGATTGCGACAGTTTCATGCAGGTTGTGGGCATGAAAGGTAATGATATACAGGAGAATTAATAAGGCGCGAGGGTCACAGCTAGCATTCCTTCACGCAAAATGTAGAGCATCACGCATGGACATGGTGTACAACACGCACGCTTGCATGTACGCGCGCACGCACACACACACACTCACTCACGCGCGCGCGCAGACACACACATACACAGAGAATGTGCGTGAGAGGGATAGAGAGCACGAATACACGCACAATCAGATGTGGATGCACACATGCACGAAAATCCCAAATTTCATTTAGGCAGGGAAATGCTTCGTGTAGAGGAACTGTCAATAGTGATTGTGATGCGAGAGTCTGATTCTAATGATGCTGACTATAAGCAGAACCTATGAAGGGCATCGCTAGGCCCTTTACTATAAGCAGAAATATGGGCGGTTATTTCTTCAGACTAAGGAAATGGTGACCACTTCATCTCTAATTTTATGGGCTGGTCTCATGGGGTCCGGGGATGTTTAAAGAATCCATTTTGTTGCAGTAATATAGGTGCTGAGGGCAGAGTTTTACTTCCAGGGCAAAGTTATTCTCTGCTTTGTAGGTCAGGCATCTGCATAGTGGCAAATATGATGAGGTTCCTGGGTAGACAAATCTGACGATATTGTGGACACATCGTCAGGCAAAGCTTTAAGCTTCAACCGAATAACAACTCTCACCCCACCCCATCCCCGTCCCGCACGCCAACATATGCAGACTCGCACGCACGCACGCACGCACGCACGCACGCACGCACGCACGCACGCACGCACGCACGCACGCACATTAACACGTTCACAGAAGTTAACAGGATGGCGTCATATTGTCCGCACCTCAAAGAAGCTCGAGTGTTGCACGGCTGTCGTTACGAGGTGCTTCGTGTGCGCTGCTATCGTTGTTTGACGACAGGAGCTTTCTTGTTGAAAGAAAACATCAGAGGACGCTGCGGCCTTGTTCTTATGTTTAGCAGCAGTAAATTTTCGCCCTTCGCTTTTGCACTTGTCTCACAGAAACACGTCTTCACATCGTCAACCTCCACCCACTCCCGCACCAACAAACGGATCCATTTAGCTACTGGGATGAGCACGTGTGTGTGTGTGTGTGTGTTAGTGTATTAATGCATACGTACGTGTGTGTGTGTTTGAGGGATAATGGAGTCCTATTGCTAGCATATGCGCTGAAACATCCACCAATCTGGCATCTGCAGTACCGTGGTCAGTGCACTGAAACAGGTCTGTGTTCGGCGGGGCTGACAAGGAAATGTTCAATTTTTTTAATTCATTTGAACCTTATTTTGTTGGCCCACCGGCCGCTTAAAAGGATATTCTATCAAAAATTCGCCGCTATACACGAAGCGAGAATAAAAAGATAAAGCACCACCAATATCCAAGAAAATAAGAACAAATCAAACAAAAACATACAAAACAAATCCTCTGGACTTGTGTCCGTCCCCTTATATACAAACACACAAAACAAATCCTCTAAACGTGTGTCCGTCCCCTTATATACAAACACACAAAACAAATCCTGTAAACGTGTATCCGTCCCCCTATAAACAAACACAAAACAAATACTCTGAACTTGTGTCCGTCTCCTTATATACAAACACAAAAAACATCACAGCACTCAGTGTAGTACACACATGATAAATACTTCACTCTTAGTAGTAGCGGAAGTCAGAGAAATAATTCACTCTTTTAATTAACAACAGCAGCATCTCTTTAATACCCAAAATACTCAACCACTGTTACAGTCACATAAAAAGTTAGAATATAAGTGAATATAAAAAATATATTGTTTAATAGAATTTAGACTTAAATGCTTCTATAAAACGCCAAAAATATTAAGATTAAATATTCCACCCACTCACACCCATTAACAAACCCACGTACACAGCACTTTTTCTTAAAAATACCTCCCCCGCCTCCTTTTTTCCTCTCTCGCTTTCTTCCTTCCCACTTTTTACCTTCCTGTTCTTGCCCGACTCTCCTCCCCTCTAAATCGCCCATAAATCAGTCCGCAATGAATCTATAAATAACGTCAGTTCACAGTGAGTAAGAACCTGACAGAACAAACTAAATTACTTGAGATCTGGAGCGGGCAGAAGAGAGACAGCAGTGGGAATAAAGGTGCGATTTAGTACCGCACGCCAGACAAATAATTAGCAGTACCGCACACCAGACAAATAATTAGCAGTACCGCACGCCAGACAAATATTTCACTCTTAGCAGTACCGCACGCCAGACAAATATTTCACTCTTAGCAGTACCGCACTCCAGACAAATATTTCACTCTTAGCAGTACCGCACGCCATACAACTATTTCACTCTTAGCAGTACCGCACGCCAGACAAATATTTCACTCTTAGCAGTACCGCATGCCAGAAAAATATTTCACTCTTAGCAGTACCGCACGCCAGACAAATATTTCACTCTTAGCAGTACCGCATGCCAGAAAAATAATTAGCAGTACCGCACGCCACATAAATAATTCACTCTTAGCAGTACCAGAAGTCGGATAAATAATTCACTCTTAAAAGCAGGGTACGTGAGACAAACACTTCACTCTTGGTAGGAGTGCACGTCGGATAAATATTTCTCTATTTGCAGTAGGGTGCGTCACTCCAGTATTTCACTCTTAGCAGCAGTGCGCGTCAGACAAATATTTCACCCATAGTAGTGGTGTACGTCACTGAAAACATTTCACTCTTAGCAGGATCGCACGTCGGACAAATAATTCACTCTTAAAAGTATGGTACGTTGGACAAGTAATTAACTCTTAGCAGTAGCGCGCATCAGACAAATAATGTATTCTTAGCAGCAGCGCGCGTCAAACAAATAAACCAATCTTAGAAATGCACGTCAGACAAAAATTTCACTCTTAAATTTTGTATAGGCTGCACATTCCTTAGAGATACAAAGATGGCAGGAAGAGAGATGAATACAGTGACAGGAAAAGGAGTTGGGGAGGAAGAGGGAGCGAGAGAATACAAATTAATGTGGTTTCTGTGATCAATAGATCAATAAAGACTTGTCCGGATTTGAAGGGGTGGCCAATTACCCCAGCAAATATTAGGTTGCACGTGGAAAAAAAGACAGTTCGAGAGATGCCGTTGTTTCATGTAATAAAAATAGTCTTGGCAAAGAAAGGAAATGATACTGCTTCTACTCCGAGATTTAGGTGGTATTGCCAGATAGGGGAAAAAACTCCACCCCTGGAACAAAATTCTTGCTTCGCTTCAGAGTGTTTTGTTTCAGGAAAAAGACCAGAGAAGCTTGAAATATCGGTGCACGTCTGTCCTGCATGCAAGACGCGAGTACAAGCCCAGCACTGCTATTAACTTTGCCGGGAGCCCGCACTGTGCGCGCACGCGCTACACGAGTCATCAAACTGTTTCGCTGCGTGAGCTCTGAGGAGGGGAGGAGCCGATCGATTTCCCCCATCCCCTCCCCTTCAGAGCCATCTTCTGCTGCTTCTGCCGGGTCCCTGTCTCCCTCCTGCAAGGTGTCTCAGGGTCGCCATGGCAACGAGACCAGGACGGGACTGTCTAATCGCCAGCAGTCATTGGGTGAGAGGGACCTGACGGTCGACATGATTATGGAGGATCTGCGGGAGCGGGGAGGTGGTGGGGGACGGGAGGCTGGCAGGACTGGAGCGGGATGGATTATAGGGGACGCGTGTGCGAAGAGAAAGATTTTGCCCAGACGACAGAACAGGAAGCCTTAATTATGTCGATAGCAGTCACGTCTAAAGGACACAAACTTATTGAGAGAGCTTTCGAGAAGGGCGGAATGTCACATCGATTTTAGTCGCAGTCACGTATAAAAGCGACAAAATTCCGTCCGCGTCGCCCAGCAACTTGCTTCATACTTTACGCGGAGCCTACAGTCACGTACAGAAAAACAGAATAGCGTAGCGATATCACATGTACAGACGAGGGCCTAACGTCATTATCTGTTTCAAAAATTCAAAAT
This sequence comes from Lanistes nyassanus, assembly GCA_004794575.1. Lineage (NCBI taxonomy): Eukaryota > Metazoa > Mollusca > Gastropoda > Architaenioglossa > Ampullariidae > Lanistes > Lanistes nyassanus. The sequence continues at coordinate 251,613 of SMGT01016278.1, forward strand.
GTCATGATTTTACTATCCGTTGAAGCCAGTAACAACTTCGAACAATGCAGACAGAAAGAAAGGGAGAAAGGGAGAACGAACGAAAGAAAGAAAGGAAGATGGAATTTTCAGATGAGGAAGGAAATGAGATGAAGGTCCTATGTTGAATAGGGGTCGTCAGAGAAACATACCTACTTATTTTAGGCAGGCAATGAAACCTGCTGCGGTTCGTTAGTTGGTTGTTGCTTAAGGTCCAGTCGTACACAAGGTGCATATCAGGACGGTGTTCCTTGAGAGAAGTTAACGTGCTGCCACACGTGGGACTGTTGTCGCAACACACGAGAGAAAGAGAGAGAGAGCTCGCGCTGATTTGAGACTTAAGTGTCGTTTTACTTCATCGATTTGCCACGCCCACAGCCGTACACAGGCAAGCGCTTGTAAGACAAAGGTTTCACGAAAATCACTAAAACGTATGGCAGTAGTGAGGGCTGGTATGTACGAGACACAGAAAAATAAATGTTTGAAAAAACAAAAACAAACAAATACAGATTACGCACCCACAGAAATAACTAGGGCAGGTAGCTTGCTACAGGAAATATACACATAGAAACGTTCTCTGAGGCTTACACTGCACAACACGATTACACATGCGTGCACACACACACGCACAGACAGGCATGCATAACTTCTTATTCGCTTTCTTGAAGGCACGTGCGCGTGGACATGCATTAACGTCCGTGCACGCACATGCGTAAAAGAATGCGCCGTGCTCTAGCGCACGTGCGAACGCACGCACGCATGCAAGGACCCTTCTCTTGCCGAAGATGACTCGAGGATTAAAGAAACTGTTTCGTCCCGTTGCCTTGGCTTTCCTACATGACACATGGCGAGCCCAGACCAAAACGGAGACTCCGCGCAGGGAGCTTGCACGGCGCTGCAGACGACACCAGCATCACGTGACCACACGACGGGCGTGCGCGCGCAACCTGGCTCCTTCCGAGCTCGCCGGCGTCAGATCTGACGTGTTTTTACGGGCAAAACGTTCAAGCGTTACGGACTGTAATCCGCACAAATGCTTGTTTGTTTCCGGCCTCGTGACCCTGAGCACCCAATAAAGCTTTCGCTTTAGATCACTGACAGCTTCGCGCATTGTGCGTGTGTGTGCGTGTGCGCGAACGCGCACACATGCAAAGCGGGTCACTGCGCCATGTTGGGTGAGAGAGTGCAGTGAGCAGCGATCAATAACCTTGCTCTCTAGACAAACAACGCCTTGAAATGTTTAACGCAGCATTGTTCTTTTGTTTATCCTGCATGTCGTAAGCGCTAAGCGAAAGATTATCTATCTTTATACCGACTGTGAAGCAAGCATACATCGCTTCAAAGTAAAGATATGGCAGGTGATTTTAAAGGGACAGCGTTTCCAACTGGCGGTGATTTTGGGCTCAGGGGTAATGGGGTCGTATTACTAAGCTATGCACTGAAAGAACCACCTCATTGATAGCTGGAGTAAGATGGCCATTGCGGACAGGCAGTTTAATGTTCGGGAGATTGGCAGATGGAGTGTGCACCATGTTTAACTCTAGGAAATAATCTTACACCACTCCTGGATTCAAATCAGCAACCTTATGTAATAGAAATCTGGATATTTACTCCAAAAGAAATTTAACGATATAAAGTCCCTACCTCCCCCGCCCAAAACAGTATACGCTGACTGCAGAGAAGCGAAATCCCCCCAGAAACCAAATAACAGCTTCCTTATCGGCTAATGTCGGTGTAGCCTTATTGTAAATTCGATGATTATTCCCCGGAGAAAAGTGCTTAGTCATGCTCACTACACCAAGACCACTGGGCAATACAAATGAAAGGTCAGGGTCGTGTCAAACTCCTGTCAATCACGAAAAACGAATGGTGCTAGTTACACTTCAAAATAAGGTTAATCAGGACAGCGAATGAAATTCCACTAGTGGCTATGAAATGTCTATTGATTCATTCAAGACGTGTTTGAGTGTGATGGGAGATATCCCTGAATTACTGTGTCGATATACACAGAGAGAATTTTAGTAAAGGAATTAATGTCATTGTGACCTTGACCTTTTTTTTTTTTGCAGTGCTGCCCAAGTGACATATCAACGTGCGCACACCCAAAGGCAAGGATAGATCGGGAACAGTGCTATTGTGTTTACACCTGAATGGCAGATAGGACAAGACAGTGTTGTTTTCCTACCTGTGCAAAGACCAGGGCAAAGATTTTGTTTTTTGTTTTTAACGGGTGGCATCCACGAACAAGCTTTACCCAGCAGTTACCCTTACCAAAGCTGGGTGAATCAGCTACCCGGTGGACAGCTATTCAAGGCTACCTACCCAAGCTTTGGTAACTACAATAACGATACTGTTCTTCAACATTCCATTCATCCATAAGCCGCTACAGTGTGTGTGTGTGTGGGGAGGGGTAGGGCATGTTTGTTCATTTGCTTCTGAGAATGGTTGCAAGTGTGTGTGTGTGTGCGCGCGCGCCAGAGTACGTGCATGTTCGGTAGTGGGGATGGTTGTGGGAGAATTACCTCCTTGCAGTTTTTCGTCCTTTGCGCTTTAGGCTGAGTCAGCAGCTGTACACCAAAGCGGCTACTGGAAGGAAGGAAATAACAGAGCTTTTAAAAATCGCCCCTCGGATTCACCCTTAACCATTTTTTCATGTTTAGCATCGACCCTTTTTTGCCTCCCCGCCCCGGCTTCTTTTCTGGCTGGCCATCGCTTTCCCATCGACCCCCGCCGTGTAAACCTCATTTGGCATTCAGCGTCCATTGGATGTTCCAAGGCCTGCCATGTCTGCTTACTGAAACGTCCAATGCGTTCCGCTTTCACACTGCTGTGCAGGCGGAAGTGACGTAGCGCTGACGTAGTCAGGTTTTTCCAGTCGAGACTTTTGTCGCAGTCAGCAGTATTTGACTGATAAAATAAAATAAAATAAAATAAAATAAAATAAACATGCCTTTGCTTTGATGGCTAATGGTTGACTTTTTTTATCTAAACCAATACTCTGTGCATGTAGCTTCACGTTTCTTGTGTCACCACCACCACCACCACCACCACCACCACCACCACCCCCACCACCACCCCCACCACCACCCCCACCACCACCCCCACCCCCACCCCCACCACCCCCACCCCACCACCACCACCACCGCCGCCACCGCCACCACCACCACCACCACCGCCACCCCCGCAATAACACAGAACAAAAAGAAAAAACAACAACCCGTCGGCCTGCAGCCACCAGCACTAGAAAAGTCATGGGCTATCAAATCAACTTTATTGCTGTTATGCATGATATTGTCTTCCAGCGTTGTGCAGCGTGTACTACTCCAGCGTCGGGAAATAGCAGGAAAAAATCTTTCCTTGATCACACACACACCACACACCACACCACACGCACAAACACACACACCACACACACCACACACATACACACCACACACATCACACACCACACGCACCACACACACACACACAAACACACGTTAATGTACAAAAGCACACATATCTCTCGATTCCCTCCTCCTCCCCCCACCCAACCCCTATACACTGATGAGTGGGGAGAAGGATTAGGAGGGAGGGAGGCAGCAGGAGGAAGATGAGAAAAGGAGGGGAGTGGTGTAAGAAAAGGTAAGGAGAAACAGAGACAGTGAAGAGAGAAGGGGAGGTAGGACAACGTGTAGCGATAGACAGACAGGTGAAGAGATGGGTCGAAAGAAAAGAGAGAAAAGAGGAAGGTGGACAGATGGAAGGATGGTGGGGTGGGGGTTGGTGGGGGTAAGAAGATCTGGCTCTCTACTGGCACGTGTCAGCACGTGCAGCTTGTTGTTGTTGTTTCATTACCAACAGGTATCGACCCTACGCTGGCCTCTCGCCTGACTGCCCCTCATGTCTGCCACTTGTCACTGTCTTCTCGCCGTCCCAGCAGGCCTTGCGGTTAGCCAGCAGTTCACGTGACCGGAATGTTGCCAGGCAGCAAAGTGGTGGGGAAAGCTTCGGTCTTGATTGAGTTAGATTCTACTTTTTCTATTCCTCTCTCTATCCCTCCGTCTCTCTCTCTCTCTCTCTCCGTCCTCCCCGTTAGCGCGAATTGCACGTTAGGTTAAGTTCTTGTCGCTTGTAGCATACATAAATACACATTTTTGTTATTATGAGAGCTAGTTTGCTTTCATTCATAAACACAATCACACCACCTCCCCCCCTCCCCCCCTCCCCCACCACTTTCACTTGACTCAATGACTTCGACACCGACAGCGCAGTTACAACAAGGGAGATAAGTTGTTTGTTGCCAGTACACCATACGTATTTACCTCGACTGATTCGGTCAGCTGAAAGAAAACATACAAGTATTATCAATTAATAATATTAAAGATATATCAATAAAGCTTATATTGATTCTAAATAAAAACAATGTTATTTGTAATTGGCAAAGCATTAGCTATTCAAACTAGATATGTTTAAATATTAATTTTAATAAAATTAAATTTTTGTAAAAATCCAGCTGGTGATGACACCGTTTCACAAATGTTGTTTCCAATAAATGTAAAACTTACTGAGTGTTTCAAAATAGGTTTGCGAGCCTTTTAAATATTACTTAATACATAATACGAGAGGCAGACGTTACGTACGATAAATAGTAATGAACATAATCTCCATACTGGAAGCCGTACTTTTTATATCCCTCAGGTAATTCTCCACCCTACTCCCTACACTCCCACCCCCAGCCTCCTCAACAAACAACAACAACAAAAAATCCGTCCTTAGGATCGAGTTAACCTAAACAGGTGTGAATAACATTGAGGCCATATACTGATTTCTGTAGTTTCGTGAATTATTTAAAATTGAGGCTTTCTCATTTTTTAAAATAACTTTTTAATGTAACATTGGATGCTTTCCCGAAAAGATCAAAGCGTTCAGCAAGAAAAGTATAAAACAGTACCCGAAGATGTCAAGTGGCCACACATTGTACAGAGTCACTCTTCTGGCGCAGGTGATAGCACTGACCCCACATTGTGAACCCATACCTTTGAGTTTTTAAAAAAAATATCTGGTTCCTTTTATGAGCTTACTGTGATTCACAGTCTCTGTCTCGTACTGGAGATAATCCAGAGGATGTACGTACCGAGGGGAGGGGACGACATTCACGCTATCTGCTCACATCCGATGCATGACGATGAAGCCTTGTCTGCTCCGCCTTGTTCATGAGTTAGGAAATACTGACGCGTTCCTAATTTGGAAAACCTTACTGTGACTGCCCACAGGTGTGGTAAACTGGTGGATAAGGACGGGTAACAAAACAGTGCCCCTCAATGAGGGACAAACATGAAGAGGGAGGTGAAAAGAGATCAAACAACTGACTCTCGTGTGTTCTATTGTGTGGAGGTAGTGACCCAGTGTGCCAGCAAATTTGAGAGTGAGCAAGCGAGTAAGCGAAAGAATGAATGAGTGAGCGAGTGAGTGAGCGAAAGAACAGGTGAATGAATGAGTGAATTAGTGACGGGAAGGGAAGGGGCAAGGGAGATGGAGATTAGAAGAAAGCTTGCTGATTAGACGAATAGACTTTTGCATAAAGAACCAGTTCCCTTGCAAATTCCAGTGACAATGCATGCAGTTTTGCATAAACTTGCATTAACTGCTCTGCTCCCGTTACTGTGTCTTCTGCGTACACGGGCCTTCTTCCTTCTCAGGAAATGTTTTAAGTCCGGTGGTTGACTCAACCTCGTCTTCCCTTTGTCTTCTGCTTTTCTTTAGACCAATCTCTAAGGCCTTGTCTCTTTGATCTCCGCGGAAGTGGCAGGGTTCTTTATCTGCAAAGCTCTTTTATTTCATAAAATTAAATCGCTGCCTTCTAGCTGAGCAGCCTTTTCAGGTGTTATTTTCCTGACCATTCTTAAGGTGTGAGCGAAAGGGATTGAACCAGAGCCTTTGAAATTTTGATGCGCTCTAATCGTCGTAAAAGGGTATAAAATGCAATTTATCGCATGACACTAAGGCTCTCGGGTGGAAACCCGTTTTTAAAAGGAGTTCCTTATATACCAGTCTAGCTAGACTGCGAATTCAAAGGAAAATTAAAAGGGAAAGAAGTTTATGGAGAGATACAGAGAGAAAGAGATGGAGCAGAAAAATGGGAGGGAAAAATAATTAAAAAAGCCACAGTCGATGTGCATAGAGGAAAACTCCAGGTATCTGACCAACGATGACAGGAAATAGAAAGATGGCGGATGTAAAAGCAAGTGGCGAAAAATATAAATTAAATGAAAATTAATCAGGCGTAGACATCGCCAAGCAGTACAACGATTCACTGTTTTCACTAACTGTTAAAAAACACCATTACCGTATGTCACTTTCGCACTCAGTTATTTTCATCCACCAGCAACAAATACCCTCTTTACCTCAAGGTCATCATGACCTGTCAAAATTTGATCCCATTTATCAACCAGTGCAGCGGGTTCCGCGGCATTCCGCCACCCAGCCCGGCCACTTAGCGCCAAACACTTGCAATACCCAGAGCGACCAAAAGCGTGTTTGTTTTTGTTTTTGTTTCTTTTTAAGACGACCTCCGCTTCGCCTACCCCCGGCCCACAACGCATAGTTCTCTCTGTTGCAAAGTCCCTGGCGAATGGAAAATCTCGATGCTCACAATGTCTGGATGATTCACCGCAGTCTCGCAGGAACCCCGAGTGGAGGTTCACAGGAATGTCAGAGTCTGTCTTTTACGAAGTTAACTGGACGTATATCAGGGACGCAGTGCGCGGGAAACCAGTTCTACCGAAATCCGTCTGGATGAAACTGCTAGATGAAGCTTTAGGTACGTTTACTGCAATCCCGTGAGACAAAGAAGGGAAGGGCGGGCCCAGCTCAAGAGATGCACGTGACCTTATTTTACGACTGTCAGGGAGTATTTGTATAGAATGTCTTTGCGAGTGTGATTTTAAAAGATAAAGTAAATTTGTTACATAGGAATTTGCAGTTGATTTGCCTATTTTATCGTTATGGACACAATACAACAATTAGAAAGTTTGGGATATAATACGTCTAAGTTTTATCTTAGTATTTTACTTTGTCGGCAAGGGCTAGGAACATTTCTAGAAAACTACCGCTGTACAATATGGTTTCGGAAACAGCTGACAATTGATTTTTTAAAAAATGAAGATTTCCGCAAGGAACAAATTTTCTCAGCATTTTGGCCACGCCTCCAACTGTAACCACAAAAGATTCAGGCCTGAGAAAATTTCGAGGGACCCAGAGGGAATTTTTGAGGGATATGTGACAAAACAATGATGGAAGCTGAGTTTAGAGCGAAAGATGGTACTTGAAGATGAAGGCAGTATGGCTATAACAGTGGTATGCGTGGGCTGACTTTATGGGAATAATGATGCTTACTACATAGTATAGTGTGTTCTACATAGTATAGTGTGTTCTACATAGTATAGTGTGTTCTACATACTTAGTATAGTGTGGTCTACATACTTAGTATAGTGTGTTCTACATAGTTTAATGTGTTCTACATACTTAGCATAGTGTGTTCTACATAGTATAGTGTGTTTTACGTACTTAGTATAGCGTATTCATCATACTTAGTATAGTGTGTTCTACGTACTTAGTATAGTGTGTTCTACGTACTTAGTATAGTGTGTTCTACGTACTTAGTATAGTGTGTTCTACATAGTTTAATGTGTTCTACATACTTAGCATAGTGTGTTCTACATAGTATAGTGTGTTTTACGTACTTAGTATAGCGTATTCTACATACTTAGTATAGTGTGTTCTACGTACTTAGTATAGTGTGTTCTACGTACTTAGTATAGTGTGTTCTACGTACTTAGTATAGTGTGTTCTACATGCTTAGTATAGTGTGTTCTACATAGTATAGTGTGTTCTACATACTAAGTATAGTGTGTTCTAAATAATTAGTAGAATGTGTTCTACGTACTTAGTATAGTTTATTCTACATACTTAGTATAGTGTGTTCTACATACTTAGTATAATGTGTTCTAGTACTTAGTATAGTTTGTTTTACATAGTATATAGTGTGTTCTACAACTCAACGTTTGGTGGGTGTGCTGTAGCATATGTACTTATGTGTGCGCTGTAGCATATGTATTTATGTGTGCGCATAAGGTTCTGTGTGCTTTAGCGGTTCTCTCTCTTTGTATCTGTCTCTGACACATCTTAAAAAAAAACACCACATACTGACTTCCCCTTATGCTCCCCGCTCCACACGCATACACACAGCCTTATTCACTCACAGATGCACCAGACATGAAGAAATGCAAGCTACTGACAAGGGGTTACGAGGTACAGGGAGTGAGAGAGGAAGGGGAAGAGAGGGTGGGAGGGAGAGAGAAGAGAGAGGAGAGAGAGAGCAACCTGTTCTGTCTGCAACTACACCGGAAGGGGGGGGGGTAGCGTGCGTGTACTAGTATCTGCATGTGTATGTGTGTTTGCGCGAGCTTGTGTGGGAGTTGCTTTGTGTGTGCGTGCCGGCGAGTGCTGCATAAGATTTAGCGTCTTACAAATAACGAAATTTTTATTGTTGTTATTATTATTTTTTTTTAAATCCCTGTTTTCAGATTTGTGTGAAGACAAAACTCCTTCAAGGCATCATGGTAAATATTTCAGTCAGAAGTTGGACAGACGTTAGTCAAACAATACGTCAGTCCTTGTGTCAGGGGTGACAGTCAATGCACATGTTAGTCCGGTTCACTTAGCAAACCAAGGCACCCTAGTGGCTACGTCTGTCAAGAAATGAACCAAACTGAACAACGGAAACAAAAGAATAAAAGGAAACTGGTACAAGACAATACAGTACAAAACCAGGACGGACAATTTAATTGTTCATACGTCTTTGATGCTGACAGAATTCCTTTCTATCTAAGCCACAAAATATTTTACAGGCAAAAACAAAAACAAAAAAAACCACTGCATTATTCATGCACTAGTTTTATAACAGGTAATGAATGAATCACCTGTAAAGATTCTTACGTGGAAGCGGATCCAAACTCGAACTGTTCAATACTCGTGTGCCGCAGCAGACTTTGCGCAGTTCACACAGCGGTAATGGATACTTGACCCACGGGTTGCGCAGCTCGCACAGCTGGGAATGGATACTTGACGCACGGGTTGCGCAGTTCGCGCAGCTGGGAATGGATACTTGACCCACGGGTTGCGCAGCTCGCACAGCTGGGAATGGATACTTGACCCATAGGTGTGGGAAGGTAAGGCATCGAGGGAGAGGAGATGCCACCGCCCTTACAATGGTGGGTCACAGAAAAGTGGGGGTCTCTCCACTCCTTATGTTACTGGACATTCCTTTTTAAATATTCTTTAGAGTGACTTTAGAGTAGATTACACTAAGCAATCCACTTCTGTTTATGAAAAAAATCACTGTCACTACTAGCGGGCACATTCACACACTGGAAATTGCTCCCGCAGCCACATATGCTCCTAAAAAAACGGAAGGAACATTGGAAAAGATTTCCACAGGAATCGATGAAATCGCGTTTGCGCGGAATCTGCAGCTTGGACTAAATTTCCGTTCCATGCATGTGCTTCCTCCATGTCTCCCCCTTCCCCACCCCTGATCTGGCAGAATTAGGTAGAAATGAATTAACACACGAACCCGAAATGGAACTGGTCACAGCACGGAAATGGCAGGAGTGGAGTTCAACATGCACGACGTAGGGGTGAAAAAAAAAATCCCAGTGCGTTGCCATGTACATGACAGACCAGAAAAACTTTTAAGACGGGGGGCGTTATGGCTTGAGGTAAGTATAGGATTTATATAAGCCCATAAACATCTTTTGTAAAGCGGCGTGCCAAACAATCTACGTTAAACCACAATGGAAGTCGAATATTTAACGCGTCCGCTTCCAAGGCGGGAGGTCGGGGATTCGCGCCTAGACCGAGTCATAGCTAAGATTTAAAAATTGGCAAGTCTAGTAGAGGCGTGGCACTATAAGGAACAGTGCTAGGACTGGATGGGACTGAAGGTCTGTCCTGCAAAAGCAGTCTCAGTGTGGCAGCACGGTGACTTTTCTCAAGCAACATCGTCCAGATATGCACCTGTTGTTTGTAGTTTGCGGCAGAACCTTAAGTAATAACAGTTGAGGCTGGTTTTAGTCTCTGGACACTGAACGAGCACGTGGTGCCTCCGATGGCAAGCATTTGTAGCCTCAACATTGGCCGGATGTGGGGTTGCGCTTGGCGAATAGATAGAGCAAGCATGGGTAGGACATGCGCTGTACATTATGGTATTTTTCCATCCTGTAACATTCACTAATTGAACCTAGGAAGCAGGTCGCCACGCTTTACCCACGAACCGGCAGACGGTGTATTTTAATTTACTAATTTACTAATACAAAAATGTTTGACGTGTATTCTTAGACAAATCCTCCATTGAGGAAATCTGGTAAGAACAAGGAAGATTGAGAGTTGGGGAGCTGTTTTATTTTTGTGTCTGGAAAGAAATTGTAGTTGTTGTGGCCAGCTGGTGTTGAATGACTCACGGGTCACAGAGAATATTATTTTTTATTAGAGCTCTTTCTAGTACTTTCTATTTCAAAGCGAGCGCCCAGATAGAGTTTGTGGTCTCTACAAATAAGGAAACAGCCTCTTTCTCTGAGACTGTTTCCTAGAGCTGATGGAAAATCGACCCCTCTTCAAAGACCGAATTTTCTCCTCAGCGGGCCAAGCATGTTCCAACGCGAACAGATGTAACAGACTTCGACATGTGAGAAGCTGCCAGGAAATACCAAGTATTCAGTTTTTATTTCAAGCAAAAGAAACAGTTTTACTTCTAATTTGAATACCGAGCCACCGAGCGACCGAGGGACCGAGCGAGCGAGCGAGCGAGCGACCGACCGACCGAGCGACCGAGCGACCGAGCGAGCGAGCGACCGACCGACCGACCGACAAACAAGCAAATAAATATAAAATCTTTCTACAATTTTATGATCAGGCCAACGTTTAAGAACAGTCTCACGACCCTACAACCACCAGCACATTAATAATTTTAATGTTGAGAGTCGTGATGTACTCGTCATGTGCCTACGAAGATATCCCCTCTTGTCATTGCAACCGTACCCGCTTTGCCGTCGTATCTCTGAAACGATCACCACTGACATCACTGTACACTCCCCGAAGCACTGGGCAACCTCTAGTTCTATCGCAGACGCTTGAAGAGAATGGCATAAATACGCAGTTCAGCCAAAAGGGAAGTAATCTTGCCAAGTTATCTTCACAAAGGTTCCCCCCTCCCCTCTTAAAAAAATGCAGTGCTGACGGTCTGCATGTCGCAGTAAAGCTGAAAAGTCACAATGCCGTCTCACCGATGCCGAGGTAAGAGGCACAATAAATACCGACATATAGGTACCCCCTGTAATAAGACTGCCTACCTATTCTAGGATTAGTTAATCTAAGGTAAGGGCCTCTGTTCGAACTGTGCGTCATCTGGCGGCATCGGATGTGAAAAGGGCGCATCATTACAGGGATCCTCTGCTTACAAAAGATGATGATGATGTGAATCGAGAATCAATACAGCCTTGATTGTGCTCCCCGCTTTAAGCCTCCATAATGGTTCTGAGAAGAATGGTTCTCAGAAGAATGGTCTAGAGAGAGGCTGTTACCAAGGGACATAATGCTGGACTGTATTCAGCTTTGTTCGACAAGAAGAAAAATGGGGTTTTGTTGCCGTTAAATTTTATGACGTCAACGGCTCTTGGATCGTTTCCGCGGTTAATCGGCTGGTCGTCGGCCAAGGGAGGTCACTTCCAAGTAGGCACGGTGATGCGGCGATAAAAACGATGTTGGCCGATCGAGATTCAGAGTTCTTATCAAGAAGCAAAGAACCCGATGACAGTGGAAATGTTCAGACGAATATAAATTGTACTGCTCCGTTCTCCCCCTCCTCCCCCTCCTTTCCTCGTCCTCCTCCTCCTTCCCTCGTCCTCCTTCCCTCGTCCTCTTCCTCCTTCCCTCCTCCTCCTTCTCATCTGCATAAGATTACCTTTAACAAAACCAGCAGCAGATAAAGAAGAAAATGTAGCGAAAAGGACAATGAACTGTTCGTGAAAACAAAGTCAAGTAGATAGATACTGCTGCACTGCAAAAACCCAACTCCGTTCAAGAAGAAACGGAAACACTTTTTTTATTTTGCGGACCAGATGTTAGGGGGATGGTGGTAGCTGTCTAGACAGGCACCATTGACATGCACAAACGCACGCACGCGCGCGCACTCTGACAAATTCACTTATGGATATTTCGCAAATACACAAAATCACTTCCATTCAGTAACTATAGTGGGACTACTATAATTGGTGTCACCATATTACAAAAACAAACAAAAATTCCCCCCAAACAAACAAACAAACAAACAAACAAATAACAACAAACATTTGTCACAGAAACTGTCTGCAAAAAAACCCTTAAAAAGCATAACTATCCAGAAAACTGCTGTGATTTACGGCTACATCTTTTCAATCCAAATCCCATTTATTGCATTTGAATAGCCGCAGAGATATATAAAAAAATCACAACCCTTTCACGTCAACTCTCGTGGCAGGATTATGTGGAATTACACTTGCAACCCTCTGTTAAAAAGAACCGACTTTTTGCCAGCGTAAAAGCTGTTGCAGCGTTGAAAGTTACTGGTGACTAAGGTGAATTTAATGAAAAGGACTGCACACTTGGCGGGTACAGGCAGAAAAATAAGGAACCATGCATAGAAAGGAGCATGGAAATTTTCGAAAAGGAAGGAAAGAAAGAAGACAGAAAAAGAGGAAAAAATAAAAATGAGGAATAAAGGTAGAAAAAGAAAGAAAGGATAGCGACAGTCCCCCCCCCCCATGGAAGGAGGGGTTGAGACTTGAGAAAGGAGGGTGAAGAAAGGGGAAAGCTGTTTGCAATGTCCAGAATACTGTATTACGAGGAGAACAGAACAAGAGGAGGAATACTTTCTGGAACAGGGAAGATCGTCTGGGATATTATTGTTTCGACCTGGGCTAATGGTTTTTCGGTGCCAGGCCCTGAGTCTGGGAAAGGCATAGTTGTCGGTTTCTGCTGCTAGTTTCCGTTCAGAGAAAGGGCACGCACGCACATACATCCGCGCACACAAATCACAAACTACGCACACACCCGCACAGCCAGGTGCACGTGCACACACTAGCACGCACGTACACACAGAGGGCTGTATTAAGAGAGCTCCAGGAAAATCAAGAGCGGTTACTCCCACTGCCAATTAGACGAGACAAGGAAAGGGACTCTACTCTCTCACGAAGTGCGGAGAAAAATGAAAGACACCGAAATGTTGGAGCAAACTCTTAGGCACTTCCCGTCGAGGTACACGCGAACTCCGCATGTTCTGCCTGAGAGGATGAACTATTTGATATCTCAAGAGCATCCCGACTCACGTAAGCAGCCAGTTCTGTGCTAACATAGTCAGCCAGCTAACAAGCCAAGACGGGTGGACTCAAACTCAAATCAAGAATTACAAACTCACACAGTTCAAGTACGTCCTTTAAACAGTCATATTTTCAGCTGCCTGCAATAAAGATGCGATTTAATTTCTCCAAAATGGTGTGGGATCATCCATACAAATAAGATTTTTGTCCCTGTCGGTGAGATATTTTGGAGAGATCTCTTGATCACCGGCAAACGACGTATTTGCTGGAGAGGGTTAAACTAGCTCATTACTACATTTTACAATCGACTTCATCAAGTCGTGTGGAAGGGCGTACCGTGGAAATTATTGCACCAACAGTGAACAGCAAATGAACACCCAAGATGTCAACAACAGTAAGTAAAGAACAAACCAAAAGAAATAAAATAATCAACAAATATTTTGATACAGCAGGCAACGTAACGACATGAGACGGATGCCGACACAGCCGCGCTACCTGAGCGAAAACGTCGATCAATCAACCGATGAATCATCGAGGTTCCTGCCGTCAGTTGCGAGCCGCGGTCCCTGCGCTGGGTCGGGAATTACGCTGCGCGATGCCGCCATCCTGGAGCCAGGGACCTGTCTCCTCGCTTCCTTCAGGGTCGGTAATTCAATTTCTGCATGCTCCTGCCACAGGTGCACTCCCCCTGAAAATTCTGCTCACCTTCCTGTCTGCCGCCCTCGACATCGACCTGCTGCAGGTGCGGCCTCGCATGGACGCTGGATCGATATTGCGATGCACTCGGAGAAAACAGTTTCGTAATTTAAAGGCGATTGTCTAGAATCAGGTAGGGGGTTCTTTGGTCTATACAAACAGGTGGGTCTTAACACATTTCGTGCCAATTTTTGTTTCCATTATGTTTTTATAGCTGTTTTTAAAGGTGTTTGGGTTTGACTGTTTGTGTAGAAGGTGCTTCGACCTGTTGGCGATTTCGCACTGCAAAGGTTAATTTAATTTGAATGCGTCTCGCGCTCAGAAACACATCATATGACAGATGGGATTTTCACCAGGACATAAACATAAAACACAAACATTAAAACAAAATACTCTGAATAGCACACCTACTCCACTAGATGGCATGATCAAAGCAATAGCGAAAAGATAATTGGGCTGAGGGATTGGCAAAGGAAGCCAGGGGTCTGGCAAGGGCAGACGATTAGCCCTGTAAAGACATATCATTTTCTGATGTAAATAGTAGGTCCAAACTCACTGCTCACTATTTTGGTGATGAAAGTGTATCAGCTGGAAACCATTCATCCCAGGTGTACTTTCGTCTTTATGCATCACCAGAACTATTTTTAGTCATTGTACAGATGAAAGGTCTTTGCGGTATTTCATAGATATAACAGCTTTTTGGTATTTCCACAGCTATAATATTTACATAATGTTTCACCATTGTAATATATTAATGTCACGTCATGCAACATATTATGATGTTAGCACAGAAGGTGGACGAGATGGAAATGAAGAGACATTCGTAGCTGGAAAGCAGGTTATGCATGTATTTATCTTTATTTTATGCCGGTACGAGTAGCCAGGTGCGAATTTTGTGGCTCCGGTGTCGTTTTCTGGGATTAGAAGTCGGCAGGTATGTTTCACGCAGGAAGACAATGTAGAGCGACAATCGGCCGACACCTAAATACATACTGGGCCGGGTGGTCAGTATCGTGACAACGCATCTTTTGTTATAGCCGACCGACTAGCATTAGGTGCCCGGTCAGATGCGGCCTGTCTAGCAAAGAACAGAAGAATAATATATTACACTCAGATGCGTCGCGCAGAGAACTACAGCGGCTTGTAGAGCAGTCTTCTTTTGCCTAGCCTCGCGCGGGGAACCTCGCCTATGTGTCGTGTTTTGTAGGTCGACACAGCTTAAACAATTTCGGTCATTTTAGACTCTATTATTGATAAATCATCGATCACAGTTTGTGACCTTTTCTTTGTTCGTCTTTCTTTGTTTGTTTTAATAATCCTGTTTCAGCTGGTCTGTGTGTTTGAGTAATTATTAGATACATTACAGGAAGTGGACAAGGTTTGCTTCTCCCTCCCTCCCCTTCTCTCTTTCAAGCGCATAAAACGGGGAGAGATAAAAGACAGAAGAACGACTATAAGAGGCGAAGAAAATATTTTAACATAAATATCGATGTCTATACAATAC
>SMGT01016278.1:267526-285582 GCA_004794575.1 Lanistes nyassanus
GCTTCCATATATGCCTGGTTAATGTCTACACAATACACGCTTCCATATATGCCTGGTTAATGTCTACACAATACACGCTTCCATATATGCCTGGTTAATGTCTACACAATACACGCTTCCATGTATGCCTGGTTATTGTCTACACAATACATGCTTCCATATATGCCTGGTTAATGTCTACACAATACATGCTTCCATATATGCCTGGTTAATGTCTACACAATACACGCTTCCATATATGCCTGGTTAATGTCTACACAATACATGCTTCCATGTATGCCTGGTTAATGTCTACACAATACATGCTTCCATGTATGCCTGGTGTACTATAGGTTTCTTTCTTTCCAAGACAGGTCAGAACAGTCGACATCGCCGGAAACAGACTAAAACCCAAATACATTACTTATGCAATTTGTAAGAAGAATTTCTTCCTGAGGAAATAAACCCCAGCAATAAATAACTGCGTAAACGTCATGAAAAACAAATAAATGCAACTCATCCTCCAGTCGCTGACAGTAGAACTGCTTGACGTACGTTGAGTGCATTAGCATAAGATGTTCGATAGAGAAGGTGGAAAGTAACAACACAGGTGTACGATCGACGCCACTGACCTATAAACGACTTAACGAGGATTGCAATTATTTATAGAGTGAGTTGACTTCAACATCGACGGCTCGCAAGAGATTAACCGGGCACCATGGCGATGTGTGATGATTCAGACTGGGATGCTGGAATAATTGATATCTGTCTCCGTGTATGGCTTCAGAAACGCTGATACCTAGTACGAACCATGATTAAGGTTAGTAGAGTTTGTTAGCACCAGGAAAGATTATTTTGGGACAATAAATTACTGGAGAGCTTCGCATATCTTACTGCTCTTTGTCCATTCGTGTGTTGGTTTGCTCGTGCGAGTGTGTTCATCAGTAAGCTTGTAAGGCGGTGTTGTCTCATCGAAAATGTGTCAGTTGTTGAATGTAGGAAGAACTGAGAAAAATAACTGATAAATTATTTTTAAAACCCCATTAATTTCCTTTTTCTTTCGTTTTTTTTCCTTTCTTTCTTTCTCTATCCTGGTTCCCTTCACTTTTTTCTGCCCTTTTGCCCTTTTTAGCAATCGTAAATAAATGTCGTTTTAGCTTGGTGTGATTTCTTGTTGTTTTCTTCCTACGTGTGATTATCGTCCCGTGTAGCCAAGCCTCGAGGTGGGGTGAAGACGACCGTTAAAGTACAGCAACGTCGCATCATCATCTGCCCTCTACGTCAACAAACAGACCGGAGTCCGTAGAAATATTTTCCCGCCCTCTCGCCGGATGACTCTCCTGGCGTGGAGTTAACGCTCTTCGGGTGTCAGACTCATCGAGGAAGATTACTATGTGGTTAGGGTCCCTGGAGATGTGTCTCTTGGCAAAGCCAGACGGGCTTAGCAGGACGGCATGGCCGCCGCTGTTTCCCTAGAGCGTGTGGCGGCGGACACAGAGTGGAGAGGTGGACATCCGAAAAAACATAATGATATGGCTCGAATGGGATTCCATAGAAAATACATGGATCACACAGCTACTGGGTTCGAGGAGCATAGCCAGTGGTTGATGGGGAAAGAAACAGATCAAGACTTAAGAAAGAAAGAAAGAAAGAAAGAAAGAAAGAAAGAAAGAAAGAAAGAAAGAAAGAAAGAAGAAAGAAAGAAAGAAAGAAAGAAAGAAAGAAAGAAAGAAATGGAAAATGGGAAAGTAAATAAAGAGAAAAAACTGAACAAAATGAAACACAAGAAAACAAATTGAGAAGCGAAAGAACGAAGGAATGAAAAGACGAAGTGAAAAGAATGAACGGGCAGACCGTACAACGAACGAATTAACGAAAGAACGAACGAACAGAAAAATGTTGGTCTTCTGTGAAAACATAATTGACAATAAAATGAGTAATGCTGCATGTCGCGTAAGCCAGTTACTTTGGTCGAGGAAAACGGTAGTAATGCTGAAGGTACAACAAACAATATATTCGCTCACCTCGGGAGACGGGCAACACCGCCCCAGACAACTGTAGCACTGATCGTTTCTTGAAGCTCCTGGTACCGCTATCACTGAAATCTTGAAGACTGTGCGACTAGTAGACCTGTCATATACTCAATAGATATCTGTGTTGACAAACCGATACACTTTTTCTAGTTGAATTCTTGATATGAAAGATTTCTGAGGGTTAAGCGCTTCGCAGAGTGAAACTCAAGTACACACTTTTCGATGATTTCCTGACAGAGTTGAGCGTTCTGCGTCGTGCCAGAAGATGACGATCTCATGAGAATCTCAGGGATGAATAACGCAACACACTGTGCGATCCTATCGCAGAGTGTTCCATAGCTTCCCGATCATAAAATTCGTCAAGTATGTGATGGTGAGGATCTCGTGTTAGCAATGGCATAGGTGTTTTCTTCTGTCGCTACTACTCCCCCCACCCCGCCCAGGGCTTCAAAGAAATAGGATACCTGTTTACCTTATTGCTACTGAGGTATTCTATCAGCAGAGTTCTCGGGCTTTAGTAGTACACGTACAGCCCTCGAGGGTAGGGTTGGAGAGTTGTGATTTAAACAATTCTAACCGCAGACAAAAATTGTCAGTGTGTCTGTCAACAGGGGGTGAAATGGAGTAACATTTTATTAGGCTTATCGTACCGTGTGCAGTGTCCCTATGGGCGGCTACACAGCTTCCGACCGCCGGAACAGGTTTTAACGCGGAAAGACCTACTGCAGATTGCGTCCCCTTGCTTATCGACGTCACTTGGTGGGTACGAGGCTTAAAATGAGAGCGATGAGAGCGATCCTGATCACCGCTCACGGCGGGTAGGACTCTCGGGGCTGGGGGACGCGTGGGGCCTTCGCCTGGGCTCTTTCCGTCTTTCATCTTGCTGGAAACCGCGGCAATGGCGATCGATAGATCAGACCGGAAGCGAGGGAAATTGAATTCAAGACCAGGTCCAGGGGCCGAGTTTTGCAGATGGCCAGGAGCGCGAACGACGCTAGGTACTGACGTCAGAGCTGCAGCTTTCCATCGTCGGAGGTCTGACGTCAGCACCTAGCGTCGCTCTCTGTTCTCGCTGCCTCTGACGCCCGCCTCCTGTCTCGGCACTGTCGGCACGCGCACACAGGAGTTTGCTTTCCTGCCGGCCCGTCAGACAGGAGGCTGTCACCGTCGCAGTGGTTGTCAGCCGCTGATGGGGCTAGAATGGGAATTAATTAGGTCGATCGATAGGCGATGCCTAGAGTATTAACGACGATTTCAGCGACACAGAGGGAGACAACGCAAAATGAAAAGTGTCCATTTGATGACGAGACAGAAGGGGTTTGGTAGCAGAAACTCATTTTTCTTCCCTTCCACGCGCAAGAAGGGCACCTTAAAAGCAGTGGAGTGGGATGGGGGGGGGGAGCAGAGCAGTGATGTACTGAGTGACATTACAACATAGTTTTGTTCGGGGGGTGGTTGGAGCAGGTCATTGTTTTTGAAAGCCATCATAGTTAAGAACTGAAGAGTGGGGTTACCTGGCAGTGACAGTGTATAGTTAGCCAGATGATAACCTCACACCCTTAAAAAAAACTACAAGAAAGGGTATCAACATCACAGATGATCTGAAACTAATGTGTTTTTCACGACCCAAAGGCTTCCATTCAGCATTTATAAGCTGCAAATTTAGAATCATCAGGAGTAATAAACGTGTGTGGTTGTTATTATTGTTTATTATTAATGAGTGCTGAATGACTTGAAGAAAGAAGGCAGATTGTAGAAACGTGTCAAGACTTGGAAAGAACGCAGTCCATAATGGCGCCTTGTGTACACAGATCCCTGTCTTGGTCACGTGTCAGGTTTAAGACTCGCCTGGCCCGTGACGCGTGCCAGGTGCTGGACCGTGAAGACCCCTGCTTGTGCTGCGAGCTCTGGCATGGCTCCACTGCGGACGCAGCGATGCGTGAATAATTTCCATCGACCGCCCGTGCGTGTCGCACCCCAACGTGGACAATCGCTTTTACCTGCCGTGGTTAGCCGCAAGCCCCAGTGGCGGTCCACTGCAACTTGGCTGTAAAACTTGTTTATCGCTTAGTCGAATGTTGCGGTTCAACCAAGCGTGTCAGATATATTTCAGCGTAGTAGAGCGTATCGATTACGAGGTTTTGTTTGTTTGTTTTTTTTTTTTAAACTGGAGGTATTGAGACTGGAATGTACAACATCGTACTAAAAGCCTGGAAGGCTGGCATGAGTATTTTCCTGCCTCCCTCCATCAATCCATCTCTCCCTCTATCCATCACTTGACGAAACGTCATAGAGCAAAGAAAAAGACAGAACAGGAATCACAAAGAGCATCACCTGTGTGTCTGTATCTCAACCTTCCGGATTTCCACTCATTTAGCACTCTTCTCCCCACTATAAATTATGTCTTTAGCTTTCTTTCCCCATTTAAGTGTACAAATGTATGATCACGAACGAACGAACGAACGAACGAAAGAACAAACGAACGAACGAACGAACGAACGAACGAACGAACGAACGAACGAACGGAGGGGCGAAGGAGGGAATGAAGAAGACAGAGCTTCTCATTGTTTTCCCTGCACGTTATACACGCTGCAGCCGAAGTCAGCGTGTTCTCCCTAAGCTTGCTTATCGCACTGAAACACGCTGTTCTCTTGGATTGTTTTTTTCAAAATTGGGTGTTGTGTCCCTCTGACATCTGCGACTGCCCATATATCAATGCCAAAACTCCATTTGCTGATGCAAATGTGCTTGGAGCGCGTTTTTAATCGTTTCGAAGGCACCCACACATTTAGCAAATTTTCAGCAAGCTCATTACACATTCAAAAACTTCCCAAAGGCCTACGGGGTCAAGAGGGGCCTTCCGCTGCTAATGCCCTGCGCAGCAAAGCACAGGATGGTGAGGGGAGGAGCTGCGTCTTCCGCCAGGAAACACGAGTCTGTCATCTCCTCCTTCTGCAGATAAGAGCTGGTTGAAGCAAATCATCATAACGCAAAGACAGAGCCAGCAAATATCAAATATGACAGCCCAATCG
Source organism: Lanistes nyassanus (assembly GCA_004794575.1). Taxonomy (NCBI): domain Eukaryota; kingdom Metazoa; phylum Mollusca; class Gastropoda; order Architaenioglossa; family Ampullariidae; genus Lanistes; species Lanistes nyassanus. The sequence continues at coordinate 272,571 of SMGT01016278.1, forward strand.
CCCAAGGCGTTCAGCCTGCGCTCTCGTACGCGCATGAATATCAGATTTGATCTTAGGGACTATATTACGAGTTAAATCACTGTGTGCTTAGTTTCTTTAACATTTGATTTCTTTTTAAATACATTTCACGCTGTATTTATAGTCGTATATTCTGTAGAATTATATTTCAGTATATCGCCCTCTAACCCTGCAAAGGTTGTGGAGTTCGAGTATTTTCATATCTACGCTATTGTCGAAGCCCCGGTGAGAGCCAGCAGATAAGAAAAAAGCATTTTACTGTTGTGTAACTTGTTTCTGGGATTGAGCGCCAGAAAAAAAAAACCCGCGCGAAATTCCCAGCAAACCAAGCAAACCACACAACACGATTATATAGGGTTTGTTATGTGGGAATAGGCCTGTGGTTGCGGTAGCATGATTTTGTCCAAATGGGCACACGTGCGAATACGTTTTGTGCTGCAATTTTTTTTGTGTAAACCTGATGCTTTTTGTAGTGAGTTTATTTTCTTTTGTTTTAACAACGAGCCTTTTCAACACCTCTGCATATGGACAGCAGAATGCAACAGAGACAATCGTATCAATGCTTAACATCTAAGGAACGCATCGGCAAAATTCGGCATTGAAATAAAATAACATCATCCTGGACAATGATGTTAATATATCACATGAAATCATTCTTAGATGTAATATTTAAGGTCTCTGAAAGCTGTTGACTTAACATTTCTAAAAACAATGATCACTGCAGAATTAAACCAAAAACTTAAGCGCAGTCAAGCAGTAATTAAAGTTTCAATGAAATTGAAAATGAAGTTTAGGCCACATGTACGAACCATGTCATGCCGTGAGCTAATCTCCTACCCCATGCAGTAATCCTTATATGTGCTGTGTAATTTATAGTGACTTTTATGGATAAAAGGAGCTTCAAAGCTCATGCCCAGAAAATTCTGCGTTCTCGATCCTCCGTTTAGCAAGCTCACTTTGACAGTATTTCACGCGCAGTAATCCGCGCGCACATCCAAACCTGCACATTGTGATGAAAGATAAGCGGTTTTGGATGTCGACTATAAGGAAGAATCTTTCACCTTTTGTCGCGCGTTTCTTCACGATGCCATTATCGTATGTTCTTACATCCCGTCATTGCGGAAACTAAATCTTTTGGATTCTTTGAAGGATTTGTTCGGATTTTTTGACTAAATACTAGACCAGCTACAAGAAACAACACTGTGTCAACTTCAAGATTCTGAAAAGTGGAAATTGCAGCTTAGCTAGGCGCGTGCCCCTTTAAGTCTAGCCACTTGATGTGTTTATTTTTTTCGACAGCGTTGTCGTATTATTGATTTGCCGGCAGCACTTGAGTACATTTCTTTCAAAACTTTTCACTTTGAAAGAGCTTTCGTTTGAAAATAATCTTTCTTGAAAATGCATTGTTTGGCTGGCTTTAAGTTTAACAAACCCATCAGCGCACGTTGGAAAATTCCATTTTGCTTCGATGTTCGCGGCTTGCGTAAAGATTGATATCCGGTCTTCGTTTAATCTTTCTGACATCTGCTTGGTGCTGTCTCTTAGAGAACATAGGGCTTACATTAAAGATGCATGTTTTGGAGAAAGAAGTTGCATCATGTATCTTAACCTTGTATATACTGTAAAATAAACATCTTATGCAAGGGAGTTTTTTTCTAGCCATTTGTTGCTATATTAAGCTTATATTTCGCGTTGTCAATAGCTGTATAAATCTCTTTCAACTGTATCACGGTAAGCAAGTGCTAGATCCCAAGAGCTAACTCACAGTACATAATAATTCATCAGGCTGCGTGTACCGTGTGTGCGCTGTGATGTTACATTTTCTTGCCACTCAGACAAGCTTTCTGTAGTCTTGGTGGACCAGAATCATCTAATGATGATGCTGTGAAAATTAACATGATCATCTTTATATGCACACGCACACAGAAATAGACATTCCCCCCTCCGTCTCTCTCTCTCTCTCTCTCGCATACTTACGCGCACACACACACACACAGGGGCGCGCGCACAAAAACACAAGTGAGATTTGATCCCAGGACCCAGTAAACCTTGAAACGTTGTACATCTGCGTTACTGTGGCCCCTTCTCCTGCAAATGTCTTAATTAGGTTAGGGTAGGGTCACCCCCACCGCCTAGAAAAAAGCATGGTCTCAGAAACACCCAAACAAAGCGAAAGGGGTATAAACAGGGATAACTATAAACAAGACACGCTCCATAAAGCACACCTCTGTTTCAAATATCCACGTTTAACGTCTCCTAAGGTTTCATGTTATTACCGCCATGTCAGATTCATTTGCTGCAGAGAAGCCGTTGTGATTGGACAAAGACAGCATAATAACGATACAAGGCTTTCATAGGCTACATAAAAACCACAGGTGCGTGCGCGAAACGAATAGCTTAAGGGCTGCAAAATGCGTGGCCTTTATTTCCGGAATTATGACATGACAGTGCCGTCATATTGTTGCTTAAGCTCCTCTTACTTTTATATAACATCAAGGAACTTAGACAAAAAAGCAGTGATTCGCTGGGAGGGAGCGAGGGAAGGAAGGAGGCGGGGGAGGTGAGGAATAAGCAGTTTATGACCGCTATCCGCTTGACCTAAAGTTAACAGACGACACCTGCCAACACATAAACCAGCTTTGCTCTGGAGTACTTTGTGACGTCATTTCCGGCATGTATCTGTTCACAAAGTATTGTGTGGGGGTTAGGAGGTGTGGGGGAAGGGGGTGGGGTTTCGTGCGGAAAAGACCAAGCTCGTAAGATTCTAACAGCATCTGTGTCTAGACAATCCATTTGCAAGAAATTAAATTTTATATTACATTTTATATTTCCGACGATAAGGTTCAGGAAACTGTACATCACAGCTCGGAGGAAGGGGAGGAAAAAGATAAAGAGCTAGGTAATGATGACGTTTAGAATACACTGAATTCTACTCACTGCTACCTCCACCTTCCCCATCCCACAACACACGCATTGCTTTTCTGCAAACCCGTTTGATAAAAACGACTAAGCCCAACTCCGATCAAGTCCCCACCCCAGCCCCGCCCTCACTTCGCCTGTTCTATACCGACTGGCTTACCGGAAGCTGCTGCGCTTCCAACAATGGCACCGGAAGCAAAACAGCTGCATGGGAAAAAGAATCTATAGTGGCGTGTAAAATTGCTTGAAGCGCCCCCTACTTCAGGCCCCTGCTTAAATTTGCTTGGTGTGCGGTACTCAGGGCAGGAAATTTGACACAGTGATACATAACTACCGCGATCGTGATATGGCATTTAACGCTACATACTAGGAAGACAGCACGCACGTAATCTAACCAATCCATCGGGTCACAGATCTATAATAAGGATATACACAAAATGCAAGATAGGTGGATTAAACAAACAAACAAACAAACAAACAAACAAACAAACAAACCGGGATTGAAAAATAAACAAAATCCATCTATTACTTTTAAAATCGTAACTCCGCTTGTCTTTTAAAATCTGTTCAAGTTTTTTTTTTTTTCCTATATCTGTGTACCATCGCCTATCACAATGTCAACACTTCTTGTGGGTCAAACCTAATCTTATGAACTCCGGATGACTTCCATGACGTAGCGTCTTCAAGGACCGACCAGTAGCCATCTTTATCGCGTATCGCCAGACAGCCTGTCAACATCCAGAAGCTCACAGAACCAAGAATAAAACTATCTGAGCAAAGTTTTGCGGATGCAAGGTTCGCGAGAAGTAAGGCTAGCCGAGAGCTTCCATAGACGCCTTTGGGCGTCTGACGTCAAGGCGCAATTTCACTGTCAATCATCAAGTGGGCGGAGCTCGCCTCTGGGTTAGTCTGGACATTCTTTCAACATCTCCAGGGTCCAGGGTGTAAGATGTTTGACAGGTAATCATATTTTTGTTTATTAACATTCATTTATTAATTTATTGGTTCGTTGGTAAAGATGATGGCTTGCTTAACTCAGTAGTTGCATGTATTCTTATGCCGTCTGTTGAAGATTAGAAAAGAACTAAGAACCATAGATACAACTATAGTCTATGCTAAGAACTAAGAACTAAGAACTAAAATCCCCAAATTAAGCTATAGTCTGCGCTAAGAACTAGAGACCACAGACTAATTTACAGTCTATGCTAAGAATTAAGAATTAAGAACCGTACACTAAGCTTTTGTCTATGCTAAGAAGTAAGATCCATAGCATAAGCTATAGTATATGGAAATAGTAAGAACTATAAGAACTTTCTAAGAACATTCTGTTGGAAACTGAACGTGGGTTAGTACTTACTCATCAAAGTAAATCACCAAAAATAAAAGATAAACCCACAAATACCCACAAGAACGAACTGTGCACCCTTTCTTGCAGGCATCACGGACAGCAGACATTTCCCCTCATTTCAAGATCTCCACCAGGAACTGAACAACCAGCTGCATAGCGCTCGTCGAGAAACGAGGTGTGATGGAGGAGACAGCCCCAGGCACTCTTCTGTCACTGTCGCCTAGCTCGTCACCTCTCCGTTGCCATGGAAACCCAGAAACGCGCTCCTAGCGACAGGGAGACGAAACGCTTTCGACAGGCGAGACAACCTGCAAATTCGCGGCATGTCTGTCGGCCTGTCAAGAATATTGGCTGACATTGGCTAGCCCGATCCTGGGCCCTTCCTGACCCCAGCCAGACCCATCTCCTATGGACTGAATGTTGTTACGTCGAAAATAAAAGAAGAGAGATGAAGGAGTGATGAGTAGAAAGACAGAATGAATAAAACTTTCACGGTCGGCTACGGGGCAAGGTACATTTCCTTCACCCGCGATACAGACGAGACTCTGTAAAGGGGAGCAACTCAAGAGAAGGGAGAGAAATTTCGTTAATAGGGTCTAGACAGAAGTATAGTTCCGATGACTGATATAACAGATATAGAATTCTGGTTTCTGAAGGCGAACGCTGTGGAGACATACATTTTCTCGCTTTTACGTACGGGGTGATGCTGAGAGATCATCCAATAGGTTTTTGTGTGTGGACGTGGTGGTGGCTGGAGAAGACCAATCTATACTCTGGGATGAATTGAAATAGGCAATACTCTGGTTCTGTAGATGAAGTATTTTTCTGAAGACAGCCGTGGATGCACAGTGAATATTGATTCTAATATTACGGAAATAACCCAAGCCGACATCGCAACAGCGTGGAATGCATTAAAGGAATGGTCCTTTTTCTTTTCGAGTGCCTCTTTTCCAGACCTCTGTACCTGGACTAGTGGTTCGATCAGTCGCGCTGCTTTTGTGAAATCTCCGCATGCTAATTATTTAAATGCAAATTTGTTCCAGCATGGTAGTTAAGTATAACTTAAAAATTATACCGGTATCAAGAACTCTCTATGGAGAGAGAATGAACAGATTCAATCTTTGCTAGATTTAAACGTAGGCCCCCTACTGTCGCTCAGTTTCAAGTCTACGTGCACTTGCACAGATGTCATACTATAAATTACGTTAGTATGTGTACAAATGTGCGTTCGTCTGTTGGTTATTTAGCCAGTCTAAAGCTCATCGCAGTTTTATACGTCCGTCAGTTTGTCTATCTGTTTCTCCACACATCAGTCCGTCTGTCATTCAGCCAGTCTAAAACGCCTCGCAGTTCTTTACTGACATTCTGCGAACTGCGCGAGCTCTCCGGTGTACAGCAGAATAACGCACTGGACAAGAGAAAGAGGATCGAAATCGTGTTGAATGCTTTCCTGAACTGCGCATGCGCAGGTTGACACAAAGTTGATAACGTCGGACTCTCAGGAGCGGTGCCAGTAAGTCCCCACTGTATGCATATTATTCATGAAAAACATCCATACACTTCACAAGCATTTTCTCCCATCTTGAAGAACCCGCGATTAAATATTCCAGCTTCCGAAGCACAATATTAATTTCGCAAAGCAGATGAATGGGCTCCGGCGAGGAGAATGGAAGCCTTGCTTGACTTGCTGGCTCTGGCCACGAGAAGTCGTGAGCTGAGATTAGCAGCACCACGGAGTCCTTGAAAGCCAACCCAGTCTCGTCGGACTGAATGATTTATGAACACCCACTGGCCGCGTTCTTTCGTTACGGGCGAGACTGTTTAATGCCATGGTAATCTAGCGCGTCGTCTGCAGGTTTTATTTACTTTTTTTTGGAGGGGGAGGAGGGTGTTGTTGTTTGAGTGTACATATCTTCCTCTTTCTTTCTTTCTTTCTTTCTTTCTTTCTTTCTTTCTTTCTTTCTTTCTTTCTTTCTTTCTTTCTAGCTGTCTGATGAGGTGTTCGATTTTAACAGGAACCAAGTCATAACATCATCAAAAAAGCGGCACGATTTCGCATCACATATTATTACTAGCTCGATATTTTCCTTTTTCCGTAGCCCACTTCAGATCCTTTGTTGCTCATTTCCCACTCAACGAACGTTACATGCGTCCCCTTCGCGTGCAGGAAGACAGTTGTGCGCATGCTCTCCGTATTTTGACCTGGAAGGAAGGTAACGGAGAGCAACGCGACCCATCCTTGTCGCCCCCCTGCTGTCCAGAACCATCTGGTGCAGTCTTTCGATATGCACCCGCCACCCAACGACCTCCAGGGTGCTGGCCTAGCCCCGAGGGATGATGTCTTTCCCAGACCTACCGGTCCAAGCGAGTTCCCCCGTTGGCAAGGATCGCAGAACCCTGGTAGGTCCGGACGTCAAAGGCTCTGTATTCTGAAGCGGGATTTCCGACACCGAGAACTTGCCCCACTCGCTGGTTCCTCTCCTCTCTGAACATTCGCGTCGAGCGTGACCCGTGTGGGGTTGGGGTTGGGGTGGAGAAAGGACAGAGAGGATGGGCTGGCCTCAGGTCTACTTCCGTGGGTGGGTGATGCACAAGCTGGAAACCATTTAACATGGGGCTGGAAAAACATTAACGCCATGTCTCGCGATGAGTTGCTGTGACCTGCTGGTCACAGTGCGTTCTGCGCAGGTTTCTAACTCCACACCCGCGTATCACGTGCTTGCAGTCTCAGGGTGCCTGCGTACGATGGCCATGGCACACGGCTCGGTGACTAAACGCACAGTTTAGTCTTCAAAGAGTAAACATCTAGAGAGCCACTTTCCAGTTCTCTCTCCTCATAAAGAGACTTTGATCAACCGAGCGTACTATTGTAAACATCGCCACTTATTTTAACATTTTTTCTCGGCTTCTGACACTCCTGTACTGGTATTTGCATGCACTCCACGCACTACCATGAAAAGGCCTATTGCTTGTAAAGCAATAGACGAGACTTTTCCCCCGTAAACTGACACACAGACATTAACTTCCTTCAAAAACAAAACAAACAAAAGAAAACTTAGATTGTGCGAGTAAAGTCTATGACACACGCATGCCTAATATAGGTCCGGAAACCAAGCCTGGTAAAACAGTCTCTTGAGCAAAAAAAATCGAAAACCAAAATAAAACCATCACATAAATAAAACAGCAAAACTTCCAAACATAAACAAAACAAGCAAACCAGCAAACAACGAACAACAACAACAAAAAAAAATAAAAACGAAACGGAAAAAACACAAATAACAAAACATGCAAAACGAAACACAAATAAAAAAAAGTAAAAAAAGGAAAACTAAAACAAAGTGAACCAAAACGGGACACAACAAAACAAAGAAAACAAACAAAACAAAGAAAATAAAAACAAAGTTTCATATTTGCTGGCAGATAGCATTCGTCTGTCTGTGATACAGAATGCTGTGTGCGTACCTGCTTGTGAATTATAGTCTCAACTTAGAATGCCGACGCTCATTCTCTGCTGGGACCGACAGCAATAATTACTGGTTGCACTCAACACACCAGCGAAGCGTTGTGACAGTTCGAAACTGCCCGAGGCTGGGTGAAGCACGAGCTGAGGTGAAGGTCACACAGACGCGAAAATCACGAGTGAAGCAAATGCAAGGTTGCGAAGCTAGACCTTAGGGTCAGTTCTAGAAGCTATGACTCAAAACCTGTTTTCACATCCAATCCTAGCATTCGTAAAACTGGCCCTACGTCTGAGTCAGAAAGAGGCGTGCGAGAAAAGACGACTTTGACAGATGACGGGGAAGGTGTTTTGCATCGACGACGATTGGGAACAGGCTGGGTGGGCTGAATTTTCAAAATTTATCTTCCTAGCTGACGAATTAAATTAACTTTCTTAACACCCGACTTCAGCCCACCCTCCGTGTATCTTGACTCATAGCGAATGAAAATGGTCCGACACACATTCATTCTGGGGATTTGTAAAAAAACACTGCACAGGGTGATCAAAAAAGCCCCAGTTGCAATATATTAGCTGGAGAAAGATGTAAAAGCGCCCAGTGGTTGTGAATTTCTTTCTCACTTCTGTCAGGATATGCTCAGGGGTGATAAATCTAGCTGTTCTGCAAGGGAAGTAAGTTGAATCCTGTAAGCTACCCACCCCCTCGCTCATGCCTTACCCACTGCTGACCAATAATTCACAACCAACACTGCATGTGTCAGGTTGTGTATCTCAGTGGAGGTAAAAATTTAATTTGGAGAAAGGGTTATAGAAACCTTTAGCGATATTAAAAGAAACAATAAAAAGGCTGTTCTCGCTTACAAGGAATTTCACAAGGATGGGATCTTACCTATCCTAAGTTTGCTCAGCTGTAGGAGGCAACCTGGTTTAAGCAAATTACCCATCTTTACCTGGTGTTTGTGGCGGGTGGATGGGAGTGGTGGTGAAAAATTTCGCGACCAGAAGGAACATAATAGCAGCAATTTGTTACGAGACCTGCAGATGTGAAAAAAATATTTAAAATGAACGGGGATTTGCTCCATACCACCAGGTATCTGTGTTCAAGAAAAGATATCTAATAGGCAAACGTTGAGCGTTCTTCACGTTAAAGAGCTTCGTTGACTGCTGGCCGCAGTTTGAGGCGATTATGACTCTGGGATCAAACTGGGTACGTCAGCAACAGCCGAAGAACAAGGCTTGGAACTCCACTTTTGCATGTAGACCGCACGGCCCTGAAAATCACCGCCTGAAGACTGACAACTGCAAGGGAGGGTGCAGGGAGGGAGGGAGGGCTGAATCGCTCGCTACCCGTTTCCTCCAGGTGTGAAGGATGACTGAGGTCGTTGATGAAGAGGTCAGACCAGAGCTGGTGAGGCGGAGAGCGGATAAACGTTTATGAGGTTTGTGTTGATGAATGACAAGCTTCATCGGGTCAAAGCAGGGACGCTGCCCACTTAAACATAAGTTGAATGATCGATGGTTCATTAAAACGTTGACCCGTCGCCTGCTCGCGCGCGTGCGCTCGTGTGTGTTCGTGAGTGTGTTCGCGTGTCTGTTCGTGTGTTCGTGTGCTCGTGTGTGTGTTCGTGAGTGTGTTTGTGTGTGTGTGTTGCAGGTGCGGGGTTGGGTGCGCTGTGTACCTGCACGTGTGGGCATGGGTGTGCGTGCATAGGTTGGAGGTACTGAACGTACACTGAAATCAAGAAGGATAGATAGATAGACAGATATAATAAAGAGGAAGACATAAAAGAGGCCCAGGCCATTTATCATAAGGGCTGTACTGAGACGGACGCATTCTTCAGATAAAGAAAGATCCTTGAAATACCTCACTACATTAAACTAAATGGAATGTGACGGTCAAGGCGACGCAAAGGGGAACAGATTAAAATTCCAATTGACGCATGCGCAGTCGGCCGCAGCTCTTTAAATCCTCATCTCTCAGCCCACGGCCGGCTGCGGGCCCTGAATAGCGAGGCAAACTTTCCCATTAAAGTCTGTCTGGGACGAAATGCCATTATCTCGTCTGCGACGGCTCCGTACACTGCAGGCCGCTGGTACGTAATGAGTGTGGATGTAACGAGAGACCAATACCAGCCTACGCGTTCTTCCGCCTAGAGGGTCAGAGTTCAGGATGGAACAGGGTCCTGATACTCGAGAAACCATTTTACAGGCTGATGTGTGTTCCGTTCGTCTTGTTTCATAGGGATACCACAGTACGACGAGGTCAGATGGTATGAGGATAATAATCTTATTATCGAAACCAAAGCAAAGTAAAACAAAACTGAACTGAACTGAAATAAGACTGACTGCAAAATGTGCCGATTGAAATTAAAATTAAAGAACTCTTCTATTTAAAACTCCCTTGCGGTTGAAGAGTTTCTTTTTTTAAGCTTTAATAACGAAACGTCCAATCGGTAAGGGAGGGGGGGGGACCGCACACATAAAAGAAAGAAAGAAAGAGAGAAAGAAAGAAATGCAGGTGTTTGTATTCTCCCAGACTCACTTTACAGGAAGGCGATTTGATCGCGTTCTATGGATCAGAGCAATTGCTCATCCCAGCCTAGGCTTTTTTGCAATGTTACCTTTAGGAGGGTAACTTAAGGACTGGCGTACGTTAGTTTAAAAACATTACTTTGAAGACACTAATATGATCTGCTGTTATTTGCAATAAAGGATAGGTCTATGCGCTTTTTGATAATATCTAGGAAAGCTTTAATGGTGATGAAATTCTTGATTAATAAGGTCCACAGAGAATAACAGTCGCTTGGACATCACAAAAGAAGTGTGTGTGTGTGTGGCAACAGGTTTTAGATTCACAGAGGTTTAACGAAGATCTACCTAAGGCGTGGGTGTAACGTAATGCCACTCCACACAGCTTCAGCAAAAGTGATACAGTCGTAGCCTCAGGCCTTGCAGTATACGACTCACAACACCAACACCCAGTACGTTACGCGGTGACGGTCACTCAGTCTTAAAGTCGGAAAAGTCTTAAATTCTCACGGCACCACCGAAGTCCACAATACCGTGTTGTCGTACAAAACTTTTATTTGCCAGCGAATACAAATCAGGGTGGCGGCCGATTTACAATTTCACTAGTTCTCCATGTCTGTCTATCCCGCTTCATCAGTCAGTCCCCCTCTTAGACCTCGAGTCCCCCTTTTTATTTCTCCCTACTCCAACGCCCTCTACATCACATGGTCTATTCTTGTAAACAGCATCACGAGTTTCCAAGTCCACCGACCGGACATTAACACATTCGTGATCGGTTGTCGCCATGCTGTCACCTGATGTCCCTGACTCTTGGACCGAGAGGGTTGGTTAACCCTCCCTATTATTCAAGATACACATTCTAACAATACCTTATTTACTTAACCCATAACAACAGCTTAATAATCATTGCTATTTATCTAAATTCTTTCCCAAGGATGGCACGCATATCGTTACAGTGGGCCATATTAAACAATGCTGGCACAGTTCTGTCTACTCACTGTGACTGCATGGAAGAACTGACAGCATGCTTCACCCACGCTGGTTCACTGGTTTCAAATGGAAACACTTGTTTGTGTCTGAGCAAAACCACAGTAGCAGGTAATCACCTAATGTAGATTTTGGAAGATGGGTAAAGGGTTCTCTGCCTTAGCATACATGGAAACTCTTTCTACTTTATCTCAAAAAGAATGTATTTTCTCTGTAGCCGCTTAGTTGTCAAACTGCTGTTTAATTTAAGAACATAATGTTGTACAAATTGAACAAATAAATATGAATGATGCCTCCATATCGATGACGTCATTACTCTAAAAAGTCACGTTTTCACTATGCACACGCAGAAACTAAAAATGTTGCCCAGGAGGAAAAATTAGTCCAACACCTTCATTGATGTCAAATCCATGCTCAGCCATGATAAGATCTCCACGTGAAAGTTTAAGAGCCCAGAATTTTCCGTTGCAAGTTTACCTGATGCCCTAGCACCATACCCATTGGAAATGTAATGATTCCTATTAGATATCTGTATGTGCTGTCGCGTTTATAGTGTGAAAAATTATATCTTTTCAGCTTTAAAAATTCCAGTTTTTCTATGAAAATCTCAAAGCAGTCTGTATTGACCACTACACGACTTGCAAATGCGTCGACAAAAGCATTGTTTTACGAGGACATTCAGGTTCTGGCCAGTTAATTAAGGAAAACAGAATGTTATACATGACAGAGATGGCGTCCATAAAGGTGTTTTAATTGTTTGGCTGTGGACAATGAAGTAACAGGCAAGAAACTTGTAAAGAAGGTTCGGTCTTATTCGCAAGAGTTAAATCAACAGCATTTGGTGAAATATTCTTATCTGGCCGTGTTGTAGTTCCGGTGTCGGATTGTTTAGCAACACCATTAACACAGCGTAGCTGGGAAGGTCTGTGTACTATGTAAGCCCCTCTTCATCTTTTTTAAGGACTCTAGATTAACATCTTTTCTTCCAGCCTCTTCCACCAACTGTTTTTTCGCCAACAGTCTGTTTGTTGCGTCTTGCGTGACATTCAGTGTGCATACTGTCAAGTCTGCCTGTGATGCAGTTTCTACGGCAACTAAGTTTGATTCTGTTTCCATGTTTACCCCCCCCCCCCACCCACGCCGGACTATCTACTTCTCCCCGCTTCACCCAGCTAAGTGCCTGTGTTTTGTCTTTGCCTTCATCTGTTTCTGCCTTTATCTGTCTTTATCTTTATCTGGTTGTGTTTGTGTTGTCCCGACGAAGTGGTAATGCCCCGAAACTGTCGACTGTCTGTATCGTCTATCGCTTAATTCAACTTGGCTCAGTTCCCTTTTTTTTAACTCGGGTTTATCTCAAAACGACAGTCACTTGCTCCTTTTTGTTCTTTATCCATGTCTGCTTGTTCTAATTCTTCCAAACGGTAGGTGGGTTTTCTGTCAAAGGTGCTGTTCCTGGTTCATGTAAACCTATTTACTCTTGTGGTGCCAGTTCCTGCTTAGTCCTGTTTCTCTCTTGCTGGTGAGCATATACCGATTGTTATGATTTTTCCGGCGTCTAGTTGCCTACCCAATCAGGAGGTAGAGCAAATTGTTACGGGCGACCCGATTGGCTCGACAAAACAGCCAGGAGACAGTGCGCAGTGGAGTGAGGAAGGTGGTCAGGCTAAGAGCGAGGGGAACCCGCACTCCGTCCCCCGGTTGACCCGTCACCCTGAGGGGGGGGGGTCGGCTGCGGGGTGGGGCCGAACCACCCT
>SMGT01016278.1:287845-300655 GCA_004794575.1 Lanistes nyassanus
GGGGGGGGGGGGGGGGGGGGGGGGGGGGGTGGCCTGGGTGGTGTGAGTGGTGGTGGTGGTAGAAGTGGCGGAGACACCTGTGCCGAACACGTGTGCCCGAGAGAAGTTGAAATGTGGGATGTCCATCAGTCCCCTTCTGCACACATTTTAACTTTCCAATTAATAATTATTTGTAGTTTCATCAAATCACAACAAAACCAAGGTCTTATTATTATTATTATTATTATTATTATCGTGGTTGTTTCTTTTTAGCACAGCTAAAAAAATGCCAGCTTCTTTTTCGTGTGCGTTGCAAGACACGTTCTTGCAAGCAATAAAACACCCAAGAAAAAGTTGGAAAGATGTAGACAGAGAGAGGGGATGGTAAGAGAAGAAATCGATGAGATGACAAGGTCGTCAGGCCTCTCAAAGGCGGGCCACAGTTGGCTCAAAGGCGGCCCGGTAAGGTAAGCTGATTAACTTCGTTATTTCACATCTTCGGTGACAGCCGATCCAATTTTTGCATTTACCTTCTTACCGCGAAGACGGAGCAGATCAGAGACAGGAGGTCTTTATTATTTTATTTTCCCAGGGATGGCTTGCACAGTTATGCAACCACATCAGAGCCCCCACAGGCGATGTTAGGGGTCTGGGACTTCAAGACGTGGCTTCACTTGCGTCGCTTCTGCCTATCGAATTGGCATCTAGCTTTCAGGAAATATTTTTGCGGTCTGCTTTTTAAAGACAGGAAAAGATAAGGGCTTAATCTGGGACAAGAGACTTCTTTCTCCAGCTTCTGCCATTGATGCTTTTAATATCTTAACTTTTTCTTATTTTTGCAGCTGACTAACGAGATCGATATAATTATAAGAAAACCAGCTCGTTGTGGTTCGTGTGCTTGTTGGGGTTCGTGCGTGAATAGGAGACGAGGAGGAAGAGAAGGAGATGAATAACACTATGATGAATGAGACGTCAGTAGCAATGATATTGAAGTAAGCCCCTTTACCTCCCTCCACACCCCCCTCTCCCCAGAAAAGGAAAATGGGAGTTGAGAAGGATGGATAAGGAGAGAACAGACAGGCGTGAGAAGAGAGGAAACAGGTAGGCAGGGATGGAGGGGTGTGGGTGTGGAAAGAAAATCACGCTGATTTGCCTCCAGCACGCTTGTCTCTGTGAGGTAGGGCTGTCTGATTTCTGTGTTTAAAAAACCAAACGCGCTGTGCTGGGATTTGCAGACACGTGTATACAAAAAAGGGCATTAGACGACCTTGAACTTTCGCTGAAAGACTTTCAGCAAAACTGGAAAGACAAATTATTCGTCTATACTGCTGAGCAAAGCGGAACTAGACCTTTGCGCTGTTTAGATTCGCCAGAGGAGGCTGCGCGGTAAAGTGTCTGCAGGCAGCTCGATCTATCAGAATTAAATCACGATTACGTAGTCCCGGCATTCAGTTGCCCCCTGACGTCACAGGCATGCGCACTCTGCCGACGCCGACAGCCAAAAGACGTTGGTAAACAAAGCACTGGTGGGGGGCCGAGGGAAAAAAGAGTGAGAGCAATTCATTCAAAAGGCGGTCTAATCGGGAGATAACTCACAGCTCGTTCATTTTGTGCTTTATCTCCTGCGTTCGGTTTGCGAGCCATCACACTGCAGCTGCCTCCGTCGGGCTATCCTAATAGGTCGGGGAAATGTTTTTCCAAAAGCATCTTAATTGACTCAGCCAAACATTACGCCGCCAGACCCGCAAAGCCTATCGGGATGTTTTTCCAGCCGTTTTCCTTGTATACGTCACTCAAACGTCCGCACAGAATTAAAATTAGACGAACTCGTGTCCCAGCGGTTCCTCAAAGTAGGCTAAAGAAACAGAAGGGGTCTGATAGAGTGAGTGGGTAAGCGAGCGAGTTGGGGAATGGAGGGAGGGAACGAAAAAAATTAGAATGCGGACATACGACGTTTTCTAATAGCTTAAAAGGCTAGAACCCACTTGAAGTTCCTTTCTACATTAACGCAGTATTAGAAGCTGTTCACCAGCTCACCTGTACACTCTGACAAACACTCTAGGTTTGATCTGCAGCTGCTGTAGACTTCCTAAAGATTGGACATTTTTTTTCATCACGCGGACATGGTTCGACGCATGCGCACATGCATAATTGGACGCATTGGACACACATCGACAAAATGTATTGACACACGACATTTGAGAATTTACTCACATGATTGGGAATCTTTGTCCTAAGACATGAAGATACGGCGGGAATCGCTTCTAACGAAATCCAGAAATAATCTTTAATGGCATTGCCCGTAATGTCACGTAGGTGGGCACACAGATTTTCTGTTCGGCGAGAAGGAAATCCAATCTCCACCCGTTTTAATGCCCCGCCATGACATTTACGTCTATTGTCGTCTGCTCACATGCAGCTCCATTATTTCCGACGGAGAAATTTGATTAAACGTGCAGATTAAAGAGACATCCCAACCTTTTATGGCCTCTGCTGGGAATATTACTTTAGTGTTTCTCTGTGCTTACGATTTGCTTGAAGTTAATCTCTGCAGACTTCCTTAAAGTCAGCCAGATCGAGGCTGTAATGAGCCTGGAAGCGAAAGAACAGTAGGGGACTCGGGTAAATAAGTTCGACAAGTAATTGAGAAGTAATCGGCTGCTTCAGTGGGGATAGCTCTCCCCGCACACTCTGTCGTGGCTGGAAAGACAAGTCAACAAGTGAAGGTGTCTGCCTGGCGAAAGGTCTGGCATAAAGTAAAAGTTTGCACTTGTAGACAGCAGCTTGCCTGATTTTGTAGCAAATCCAGAAATCCAGAATGATTAGATCTGCGTGGATGCAAGTGACATGCGCACTTTAGTGTTTACAGATGGACAGGTGCCTGTCCAGATAGCGCGCGCGCGCGCACACACACACACACACAGACACATGGACGGACGGACGGAAAGACGGACTGACGCACAGACCGATAGAAAGAAAAAAGAAAGAAACGAGGATAGATAGATAGAGAGATAGATAGATAGATAGATAGATAGATAGATAGATAGATAGATAGATTACGAGAAAAATGGAGATCATGGACAAAATATAAACGCAATCCTAAACTATAGGGATGTTTCAGCACGTAAATCAGTCGCCGACACACCGAAACGCAAGACAGCAAGCAAATAAAGAAATCCTGCATAAATAAGCAAATACGAATTACAGTTTTCTTTGACCACCTTGGAAATGGTAGGCTGCAAAACACGGAACAGACGAACCAGCTAGTCACGTGATCAGCCCCGGCAGCAGACGTGAATTAGTACT
Source organism: Lanistes nyassanus (assembly GCA_004794575.1). Classification (NCBI taxonomy): domain Eukaryota; kingdom Metazoa; phylum Mollusca; class Gastropoda; order Architaenioglossa; family Ampullariidae; genus Lanistes; species Lanistes nyassanus. Next base: position 291,131 of record SMGT01016278.1, read on the forward strand.
CACGGCAAAATATCGAGCTGGCCGCCCAGTCCATTAATCCATCCACACGACCAGCCCGCCCTTTAGTCCAGCCATGCGCGCATAACTTCAATTCTTCCCGCGAGTAGGTGCCCCTGACAGGTGTCAATTGAATTTGGTCCTTCGGCGGGGTGTCTGTAATCGCATCACGGACACTACAGTAAGTCTGGCGACGCCACCTAGCGGTTACTATGGACACGACTAACCACTGTGGTCGCTGCCGGCGTGAGCTCGGGGCTGCCAGAAAACCAGCGCAGGGCAAGGAGGTTGTCGTCTCTTGTCTCGTAACACTGCATTCGTCAACCGCACGCGACAAACTGCAGCGTGTGTGCTGGGTAGTTTTAGGGCTAGAGATACCAGTTTAGTCTGCAAGTAAAATGTCTCAGTTACTGACCTCGTCTGACTTGTAAACTACGAAAACGCAAACATTTAATTTGAGGGAGATAATAAGATCCTAGCAAATCCTAAGCTGTGCAGGATACTTGTAACATGCTTGTAACATACTTGTAACACAGTTGTAATACAGGTGTAACATACTAGTAACATGCTGGTAATATGCTTATAAAATAGTTGTATAGTGCTTGTAATATACTTGTAACATGCTTGTAGCATACTTAGTCAATGAGAGAGCGGGAAGTCAGTGGGGGATGCAGAAAAACAATAACAAAAACGCCAAAACTGGAAATAAGTGAGACGATCTTATACGCACGGCGCTAGACTCCTCCGAGACACACACATTTCCCTTTCGCTGGAACTTTAAAAAAGCAAAAAGACACGTACACATTCTGGACAGGCCATATCATGATTAGCCTTTTCTGGCACCAGACACGACTTTGTAGCTCTAATTTGTTTAGAAAGAGTTGTCTATCGGGAATTTGTTTACGAAGAGTTGTCTATCGGGAATTTGTGTATCTGGCAGCTCTGTTTGGAGCACTGTTGTGCCACTGATATAGAGATCTGGACAGAGAGAACTATCTACTTTTTAAGCTTCCTTTGATGGAAAGACACAACTGACAAACGTTTATGAATGCAACATTTAATTGGAGTGCCCGAAGACGAGCCCATCCATGCAAGGACGAGGAGTGGAGGAGAAGTTATGTAGTGACACTAGCTAACCTATATTTGACATTAGAAGCTCTGACGTCCTGGCCTAGCGTCACTCGCTGTCCTCTCGTGCATGAACAGTAGCCTTTCTCTGGTGACGGAGTCCTCTGGCTGCGGGCTTCTACAAGTGCTGGCGAATTTATTAGCGTTAACATCGCTCCTCACCTCTGCGGTCTCATCAGCAGCTGGGCATGCATGGGGTGGTCGATGATTGACGACCACCGCTGGGCGGGTGGGAAGGGGTGTCGTCAGCCGAGACTTAATTTAACCCCGTGGCCAGCGGGTTACTTCCCCTACATTAATGTCTACCGACCAGCGGCCTCCTGCTGAGCGTCAGGTTTTATTTCGTTATGAGTTTACCATCTGACCTCGCATCACCTGAACCGTGGAGAACTCAACACACTCAGCAAACCGTGGGGGACACACACATCTTGATCTCGTTTGATCTCTAATTAGGCAACATTTTTACTCGGTAATTTTTTTTTTTTTGCAGGGTGGTGGTGGTAGTATGTGCTGGTCCCGGATGCACGACGCAATCAGGTGCACATTGGGTGTTTCTCATCGTACAAGCCAGAGATAAGCAAAGTTCAACCAAAACACCAAATGTGTTCTACTTCTGTGGCTGCCGTACAGGTTCTGTTACTAGTGGTACAACTGCTAATGCTACTTCCTTGTTACTGCTTGTACAAGCATCTACCGATACTTCTTTCACCTCTACAACTTTCTACTGCTTCTACAACTTCTGCTACTAATACTGTAATACTGTCACAGCCAATCCTAATGATATTCCTGCTGCTACAGCAACAGCTTCTACAGCAACCGCTGCTGCAGCAAACAGTTCTACCAAAGAAAAATCACGTGACCCATACGGCATACTTAGGGTCAGTCTTATCCTGTTACCCTCGTCTCTTCAAGTGAGTTTCGGAGGATAAGATCACAGATAATGTATTCGCAGTAAAAACTTTGTGGCAGCCTTTTGATAACCTTCATCAGGTTTTACGAGAAACGGATAATCTTCAACTCTATGCAATGTTGCTTTTGAAGACACGAAATAAAAGAACAGAAAACGGAGGACAGAAGAAAGGGTTACGACTGTTGTTGTTGGCGTTAGAGCCAAGTGTCTTGTGTCAACCCAGGACACTCGGACGCATGCGCATGCACTCACACACACATCAGACCGACCTCCGGGTGTCCCGCCGAGAGTAGCCCGCCCTTTGCTATCAGTGGGAAAACAAACGGTGATTGGCTCGGACAGTTTGACCGGCGCGGGGGCCGTACGTCAGCAGCAGGGAGCGAATGAAGAAGAAAGTGATCTGAGGGGAGGAAATGGCAGATAAATAAACGCGGTCACGATAACAGCCGGCCGGCCTTCAACATACGTGTGGAGATATGTCCGATATGTCCGATCGCTATGGTAATGAATTCCTTCTAGCAGGCCGGAACACGCAGCCAGTGCCAGATGAATAGGCACTGTACTACACAAGAGGATGCGGGTGGAGAACGGCAAGTGCTTTTCCCTAGACACGTTATAAAATGTAAAGAAGGCGAAATGTGTTGGAAACGTGCTTTACGTTTTGGGTTTGTTTTTGAAAGAAAATGTTAACGCCACATAAGAGCGTGTCGTAAAATGGGAAAGATGCCTATTAGGGACACAGTAAGCGTATTATTGTGAGAGATTTTGATTTCTGGGTACGCGCGCGCGTGTGTGTATAAGAGAGAGAGAGAGAGAGGTGGGGGTTGTCGGGAGGGGAGGACACAAGAAGGAAGGTGATGAGTGAGTAGTGTGCGTTGATGTTTGTGTATCTGGACAACCGGCCCAAAACTTCGGAGGCGCTTTTTTAGAGAGATAGTTGACGGGAATACACTTAAAACGGATTTTCAATACATGAAAAAGACAATCGTCTTAATTCTCCGTCTTAAAATGCAAGACGGTCTGAATGTCATCGGACACTGCATAGTGTGACAGGAGCTGAGGCGATTTAAGGCCAAACAAACAAACTGCGATGCAAATGAAGGAGGAAGGAACACACACACCTCCACACACCCTCACAGAGAGAAAGAAAGAGAGAAGGGGAAAATGAAAAGGATGGAAGGAGAGACAAACCTTGGGAATGAAACAGCCACTCGTAGAAATAGAATCCAGATCCCAGATTCTGTCCAAGTTTCCCCCAGGCAGTTGAAGAATTCGTATGTTGTCTTCACGTCTGACGGAAGCGGCGGACAGTGAGAGAGATAAAGCACACATCACACGGTCCGTGTCCATACGGCAGCCGTAGGTGGTCCGATCCCGGGCGTTTGTCAAAATACTAACTGGCACATAGGCCATCTCGTGTGTCCCCCTGGCGTTAATGTTTACTTGATGTCCTAGATATGCACCGCACTCGCCTGGCCAGCACGCCTGGTGTGAACATTGGGGTGGGGGTGGGGTGGGGGTGGGATGGAATTCTGACGACTATTAAGCGATGTTTTTCGCGAGCGAGCAAACTACAAGTACCACAATGGAACACAAGTTCAGCTGATTTAAGCGGTTCTGACAGTAATTGAATATTGTGTGTCTGTAGGTGCATACGGGTTTTTGATTGGCGCGATGCATAGACTTTGCACAGAATGTCCAGCCAAGCAAAGCAGCGTATGGGATGCCATCGCTATCCCTTTGAAATGACACGGGGATTGTGTTCTCTTTATTTTGATCCTATAGTTATTATTTATGAACTGTTACACAGAGCGACACGACACAAGAGGAATCTTTAAATACGTGTCATGATTCATTTGTGCTTGCACTCAATGAATAAAGACATTCTTGCGATCCACATGCTCCAGTATCAACACGCCATGCGCTGATATGTACCTGCACGCGCCAAGACATACCTGCGCATGTTTGATAACACGAAGGATAGTAACCTTACTACCTGTACCTGTTCAAAGAGCCAGCAGCCAACAGAAACGATGGTTGCCGAGGTGGTATCGCTATCTGACCCTTTGACCCGCTTAGCCTGATCAGTGTGGCAGATTCCAGCCACCAGCGTGTGGTCGGCCGACGTCGATGGACAGGTGTTCCGAAAGCAGGCACGCAGACACCCAGTGTAGGAGAGATCCGTGTCCTGCGATTCAGCATCAAAGGTGGAGTTGTTTCACGCTCGTGGGGAAGGTTTTGGCGGAGTCTGACGAAGGTTCTGTTGTCTCCTGTGTTTTCCCAACCAACAGTCTCTTGCTCACACGCACACACTCGCTTGCTCACACGCACACACTCGCTTGCTCACACGCAGACACTCGCTTGCTCACACGCACACACTCGTTGACGCAAGCAAATCACACACTCTGACAGCAAATATGATCATAAATAGATTCACGACTGAGTATATGTATAAATGCTTATACATATATATCAGTAAGGCCGTCTAGTTGTCTGGATGTATTGTAACACTTCTACCAGTCACAGTCCGAGTCACGTGCACCAAACAAGGCGTATGTACACTTTACCTTGGACTCATTCAATCGAACACTACGCTAAACTAGGTAGTGCGTCCCAAACTTTATTTGTTGAACAAAAACCGTTGCAGGTGGTGGCCGGCTTCTCATGCAACCTGTTCCATAGTCTAGTGGCTATTATAGGACCTCTTCTCTCTCACTACTGTCTACCTTATTAGTGACACAGACTGAAGCCTGCTCTTCTCTATTATTTTCTAACTCTTGCCTGGCCACTAAAGGCAGTGGCTTCTTCCAGAGTATAGCTCCTTTGTACAGCTGCAGCGGAGGCGCATATAGAAGATAGCCCTGTGGCCCATCCTCTTTTCTGCCCCTCCCGTCTTCTGCTTACTAACTCCTGCCTTGGGCCTTCATGGTCAAAACTTTCTAAGTCCTATGACCAGCAAGCATAAGCCCTAAGGGCTGGGCGTAAGCCCGAGCACGCTTCTTCCGTCTGTATCCTTCTCTCTCTTGGTCCAATCTCCGTCTGAATCTCCCTGATTCTCGCATGTCCCCCTATTCTTATTTCTCCCTACTCCAGCGCCCTCTACATCACATGATCTATTCTCGTAAACAGCATCACGTGCATATTCGCTCATGATCTGTTGACAGGCAGCCAGAGCAATGTTTAGGTTTCTCGAGGTTCCAAGTTGACCTCCAGGTCACTGCATCGCACTTGGCTAACCCCATTGCTGTCATCCGCTGTCCCTGACTCAGAGGACCAGGGAGGTTGCTTGACTACCTCCCTCCACCGTACATATTGTTCTCTGGGAGAGCACGAAATTTACTTCCCTTAACTAAACGACCCTTTAGTTTAAACTGCGTGAACAATGCTATTTTTACACGCCAGGTTTCAATTTCGTTACATGTATAAATATGAGTATTAGTATATAACTAGTATAAATTCCAGTCTCAATATATCTATTTCTTATATAAAATGCTGATATTTGACATGCCATTCAATGATGTGTTTTTAAAACAGTTAACTGAAAACGGCCAAAACCTGCTAATGACTTCCAGACTCCGGAATGTGGGATATTTGAGGAAATTTGATTGCATAAGTGACCCTGTTTCAAGTGTCCTGCTTAAAACTGATCATAAAATTTGCAGGATAGACGAGGGCTTATTGGAGCATTTTCGTAAGAGAAGACAAGACAGGCGTCCATGGATCCCAGAGCGGAAAAGGGAGAACAATGCCTGCGGGCAGATGACGCGTTTAGTAAATTACGGGGAGTTAATTATAAGGGATGGCAAATCCTCCCGCTGCACCTCCGAGCGGGGCCGTGGAGACCGAATGGTCAGCAGAAATCTGGAGGCTGTCCTCCGCCTCGTTGAGACAGGTTCTGTGCTGCCGCTGCCCATCACGAGGGAGACACGTCCCCCTCCATGACACAGCCTTCACGTCTGACCTGGCGTGACAATAAATAAACAACCATCCATCCAGGGAGGTGTGGGACTGATAAGCATGGACACCAGTTACACTAGGTAACGCGACGTAAGAGATTTAACACCCGACCTGCACACTGTGTAGTCTCACGTCACAGTTACTCGTGAATCTCGAGTCTTTCGTCAGGTAGACGTGCAGCCCACTCAGAAGAAGCAAATGTTTATCAAGAACTGGCCACTGGTATCAAAGCGGAAACAAAAATCAAAGAAACAAGGAAAGAAACAAAGAAAAACGCATACAAGCAAAGCAGCTGGAGTGTGAAAGGGATTTGAGATCAACACCGAGAGGGAAGTCGTTATGATAGGATACGAGGTTCAGCTGGCAGGGTAATAGTGAAAATGACACTGCAGTTAGAGGGTTATAAAGGCAGTGGCAGTCTTAGGGCAATAACTTGGTCTAAATGGTTTGGGGTGGTGCGGAGGACGAGGACAGACCGCAGTCGCTATATATCACTATATGAGTATGGTTAATTGCTATATATATATCACTATATGAGTATGGTTAGTTGCTATAATTCACTATATGAGTATGGTTAATTGCTATATATATATATCACTATATGAGTATGGTTAGTTGCTATATATCACTATATGAGTATGGTTAATTGCTATATATCATTATATGAGTGGTTAATTGCTATATATCACTATATGAGTATGGTTAATTGCTATATATATCACTATATGAGTATGGTTAATTGCTATATATATATATCACTATATGAGTATGGTTAGTTGCTATATATCACTATATGAGTATGGTTAATTGCTATATATCACTATATGGATATGCTTAGTTGCTATATATCACTATATGAGTATGGTTAATTGTTACATATCGCTATATGAGTATGGTTAATTGCTACATATCACTATATGAATATGGTTAATTGTTATATATCACTATATGCGTATGGTTAATTACTATATATCACTATATGCGTATGATTAATTGCTATACATCACTATATGAGTATGGTTAATTGCTTTATATCACCATATTAGTATGGTTAATTGCTTTATATCACCATATGAGTATGGTTAATTGCTTTATATCACCATACGAGTATGGTTAAGTGTAGTTAGCTATGAAGGCAAAGCACTGTTTCTGGAGCCCCAGGCAATAACGCAAAGGCTTCACAAAATGCGTCAGACGTGCACAGAGCAGCATTCACGCGGTTTCTGGATAGATGTGCGCTGTTTAAGAGAACTCTGGAAACTTTCGCAAAGTACTGCTGCATTTGGCATTTCTGAATAGGTAATTCTGAAAAGACAGAGTCTACTGGTTACCCATATATTTAAGGAAAAACGTTGTTGTTATTGTTGTCGTCGTCGTCTTTATATATATATATATATGGAAGAGCGTTTCTTATACTGCTTTAAAAGCGGTATCGCATTTTCGGTCAAAGTAAAGAGCTGAAGACAAAAGTAATGACATAAAAGATTGTTGCCCTCCCTCCCCTGGAAAAAGTGCGCCTACATGCACACACGGCAGCACGCATGCACGGATGCAAGCTCAAATATATTTTAATAATTAATATACATACAAAAGCTTGCCGAACTTGAGATCGAATAAAAAAATATTGTTTTCTCTAACGTCCACGGCTCCATAGTTCAGATGGTTAGAGCGTCCACCTACAAAGCAGAAGTTCAGGGTTCAAATTCTTTTAAAACATAGGAAAAAATTTATTCCATCATATTTACGTTGCCATGGTACCAAACAAGGTATCGATTTTTTAAGTCTTTACTCTCGTAGAAGCTGGCAGAATGTAGTGGACTGAAATTTTCTTAGTATATACGTGTACTTGGAAGCGTGGCATAAGTGGTTACTAACTTCAAAATCAATGGATTCGATCGTTTTCTTTGAAATAATCCGCTTTTGAGTTATGTTTGGGAGGGGGTGGGTGGGTAAAAAGGAATTCAGTTAAAGGGCATCAGAAAACGCCGCCAACCTGTCTTCCAGTCAAAGGGAGACAAACCTGCTTAGTGTGATTAGCAATAACCTCTGCGAAGCTAAACCACTAGACATTCAAACAGAATGTCTGCGCTGACAGGATTATTAACAGCGTAGGGGCGGGGTGGGGGGCCTGAAGGAAGAGAAACAGAAGAATAAAGGGTTGATCAATCAATCAAGCTTCGCAGACAGAAGGGGCTGGGAAAGCGGGGTGCGAAGAATTTGTTTCATGGGCTGCCTCCTTTCCATCTGTTTGGCCGGCGCTAAAAAAAAGCACAAAAAAGTCGATTAAAAGTTTTTATACAGGAGGGTTCGCTTCGCGCGCGCTGTGCTAAGCCGTCCTGTTAGAGGGCAGGAAATAACGCGAGATTCAGCTAGCGCGAGCGAAAAGCGGGCATAAAATGCTGGATTAGGCCAGCGGACCGGACGCGCGTGCTCAGAAGGAAGCGACCAATCAGCGTAGATAATGGGTCGATCCCCGAAGGCCGCGCCACCACGATGGCAGCAAAGCGATAATGGACTTTTCGCCGAGACAGACCGTGAACCTGGTCACGTCTTAGCAAGGGAAGCAAACGCGGTCGGACATGGTTTTCAGAGTGGCCAGGGCTCTTTCTGCACAAGTCAACACCTCGCCAGCAGCAGTCGTCTGGTAGGAACGGACAAAATGGAGCTGCTGAATCCTGCGGAAAGCACGTCCTTGAGGTCGTCGCCATGCCCCGAAGCTCGTGACCTGGTCACATGAGCTGGCCCTGTGGTTTGTAAATGTTGGATTGGAAAAATAATCTGGAAGTCATGTGACTACTTTGTCACAGGGGCAGAATAAACACGCGGTAAGAGGTCATGAAATACCCGCGCACTGGCGGTCATTCTACGCATACAATCAGGGAATACTGTGCTCATCAGGGGCTACCGCTGTCCCATCAAGGGGCTACAACTCTGTTGTGCTGTGGTCGATTCATCGTCGTATGAACCTGCTAGTGCAGCTGTTAGCGCCCAGCTAGCTGTAAATATTATAGCAGTGAATATTTGCCGTCTTTTGTTTTTGTTTTGGTAGTTCTAGACAGCCTTTAGGTTATTTAAGTTTCGGTTAGCCACATACTGGGCTGTAAAATGAACATGCAAGAGAGCAGGAGGGCATCCACGCCTGCACGCCTGCATGTCACATGTCACCCTAGGCTATTACCTGTCACTCCTAGGTAAGCCTTTTAGCTCCTCCCTTTGTAAGCTAGCAGGGGGAAGATACGTCATCACCAGGCTGACCGCTCCACCCACAATCGACACCTGGGTGTACGGGCATTGGCCAGGTTAATCATTCTGCTCTCCCTAGTCTGGTTAGAACCGGTTTACTTGAGGGTAGTGCGTCAGAACGCTTACTACATAAGGAGGTAAAAATGTGAGATCGACAGGGAGGAGAGAGCGAGACACACAGGGAAGAACAGAGGGTCACATACAGAGAGGGACGTGCACCTAGGAAGAGACCCAGTGAAGCGACCACGTGCTAGCCTACGGACCTCAGTCGCCATCTTGCCAAAAGGAAG
>SMGT01016278.1:301872-316093 GCA_004794575.1 Lanistes nyassanus
CTTTTAGCACAGCTAGAGACCTGACACTCAAGACTCCATGTAATACATCTTCTGTAAGCAAACTTGCCACGATACGTAAAAAGTTTGTACATCCCCGGCACCCCGTAACCATGACATCAGCAGCCAGTACATTCAGCAGAAGTGGCAAACCTGTCATCCGGGCACTTTTGGCTTCAATTTCAATTGCAAGTACCAGCATGGCGCGCTGCCGAATTCGATCCTTCACATCTCTGACCCCCACGATGATACTGGGCGATAAACGAAGTTTCCCGACTTGGCAGACGAAGTGATGACACAGACCTTCATCGCAGTGATTTTTCTTGCTCTTATCGCCGACGAACTTCGCCCCAGACGCAACAAAGTATGGCGACCACTGGCTGAAGTTAAATATTTCTATGCGACCCGGAAGACGGGTACTTCATCTTGTGAGATGAGGAATGATAGCTGTGGGTGAGAATATACGCGAGCAAAATCATGCGCCTGTGCGTGTGAAGGTATGTTTATATGCTTGTATGCGTCAGTACGTATGTCTTTGTCTCTGCCTGCCTGTCCGTCTGTCTGTCTGCGCGTGTCTTTTAACGATGACAATGACAACGATGATTACATGAGGGCGATGACGATGATGATTGTATGAAGGTAATGACGATGATGATTGTATGAAGGTAATGACGATGATGATTACATGAGGGCGATGATGACCAGATGAGGATGAGGGGGAGGAAGATGATGATCAGGACGACGATGGTGATCAAGGAGATGATGACGACGATTATGATGACGACGGTAGCGAAGACAACACAGACGGCCCTAAATTTGCCCACAGTGGCAAAAGCCTCAGGAAGAATGAATGTGGTATTTTTCTTTTTTGTACATGTAGTGCCGTGGTTCGAATTTGCTTTGAAGGAATTCCAAAACTACACTTCTTCTGTTAACGAAACTGTACTTTTCAAGAAATCATGCTGAAAATATACCCATTAAAAATACATAGTGATTTTAGTGCTTTTGATAAAAACAGCACTGTCACACTCCTGAAAATGAGTACAACACTCGAGAAAGCATTCAAAAACATTAACAGAATACAACATTTCATGCCTTAGCAATCCTCTTACAAATTGCTACAAAATGATACAAATTAAATGAAAAGACACATTGAAATTGTTGTTTAAATATTGAAGAATAATTATAAACCTATTTTCTTTTATCCCTTGCAAATGAAATTCGAGGACGGAAGAACTTTGGAGTGGCATCACTGCGTAATTTTGAACGCAACAGTCTAAAAACATTGACAAGCATGTGGAAAGGTTTTACAGCCTCACGTTTCAGGGGCGAAATCGAGGCTGGTCCTGCAACACTTTCTTGACCTCTGCGACGCGAGGGGTGTTTAAAACTCTCGTCGAGAGGGTAGTTTCATCATCATTAAATGGAGGTTACATCCCGTAAAGTAAACAAGGCATCAGTCAAGTCTACCGAGGGCACCTAGTTGTACATCTTTGTCCCCTGGCACCGGGGGGGGGGGTGGTGGAGGGAAGGGAGGTGAGGCTGGCTGGTGTGGGTGTGTGGCCACACTTGCAGCACGATCGTACACAGTAAATCACTGAAATGTTTGATCGATGGGAAGCGGTCGTGAAGTCAGCCAAGTTGGAGAAGTTCACACAAACTTTTTTTCTGTTTTTTTTCTTTTAACCCTTTCTTGTCTTTCTTCTTTTTCTCTCTCTCCCTCTTTCCGTCTGTCTCTCTCTCCCTCTTTCCGTCTGTCTCTCTCTCTTTCTCGGGGGCGGCCTGTAGCATACACACACATACACAGGCGCTTACACCGAATCATGATAGCAAATAAAAGCAATAAAATGCGCCTTCCATAATGGACAATAGTTAAGAAAGTATGTGGACTATAATATTACCCCTTCTTTTACCCCCTAAAAATAGAAGATTTTTTTTGCTGCGAAAACAATAGTAGATTATCTGAATATGACTAAACAGGAAAACATTTTGTCTCATTACGTGAATACAAATGTTCGATTTTATTTTAATTCTCCACAAACAGATTATATCTCCCCGCCTTCTCACGGTCTCTCCCGAGAATGAAACATGCAACCCCGATCAGGAAAATACACTAGAACATGCTCTGCTTGTTTTTTTTTAAATGTGCATGCGCACAACGTGACTGCGGCCATTATACCTTATCGTAAGATGGCCAGTGAACCTTGGCAGCACCCGATCGGATGCATGACGTCACCTGCTGCCACCGTTTCCATCAAAGTGAAATCAGACCCCCTCTTCTGGTCCGCGCCCACTTCTGCAGTAGCCCATGACACAATATTTTGTTTTCTTTTGTCCTCGTGAAAGCTCCTTTATTCCCTTCGTTTTTCTCTCTTCTTTCGCTACGTTCTTCCGAGGGTTTATAACCTGGAGTGTCCTATCGCGGCAGATTTTATTGCCAGAGAATCCTGCTACGTGTTACGGAGCAGTGAAGATGGCTCCCCTGGTCGGTAATTGGCAGGTCGGTGCTGGTGAAGTAAAATCTCTGGGTTGTGACAAACTGTCGCCGGCCATAGCGAGGAAGGTTTTCATGAGGGGTCAAGGGTTATCGGCAGCTACCATACTTTCTTTATTTCTGCCCCCAAACTGAATACAGACCGGCGGGGAGCGGGCTAGATAAGGGATGACATCTGTTTTCTGTGAAAATGGATGTGCGCTCAGCTGGTGCAGCGTTTTCTGGCGTGTGATGGTTATTTTATTTAAAGCTGTTTTAACCCTCGCCTTCCATAAACGACGCCACAGACAGAGCTGAAATCAAGCTTATATTTTCTTAGCAGATAAGGGGTGCAGAGGGAGCACCTCCCACGCCGAAGTGTCACTCAAGCAAAGTGTAATATTCTGTTTATATGTGTGTTAAATTGTTTTCTTCACCTCTAGCATTTAAGTTCGTGTGATGGTAAGTCTCGTCCGCTTCGTTCTCTACCCCGAGTTGAAATATTTGACTATTCTCCTTTCTTTGTATTCATTTTCTGTTTTTTCAACCTAATGTTTGTCGTGAAATGTTTACTTTGCAGCATTGCAACCCCCCCCCAAAAAATAAGGGTTTTTCGGGAAGGGAGAGTCACGAAAAATGTGAAATCTGATGCTGTTTATAATCTGTCCGGTGAAGGTCTTTATCCTTCAGTCTATTTTGTTACTGTGACACTTGAAACCATCTAAAGAGCTTTCCCCCTCCCCCCCATTCTCAATACCCGGCAGTCTCTCTGTGCCGCGGTAGTCCGAAAAGACAGCGAAAACGTTGTTGCCCAAAAACGAGACGAGAAATCTTTTCTGTTTCCGCTATTGAGTTAGTATTGTCTCGAACGTCTACATCGACAACTAATGAATAGCAGGTCTATTTAGGAGTCCAACAGCTTTTATATTCCTTTTTCCCTTAGCGCAGTTTTTCTGTCTCCACCCATGAGAAACTCAACAACGAACAGGAGTGCAACTAGCAGTAACGCAACTGCGGATGAAAGATGGAAGGTAGAAAGGAAAAAGAGTAACAAAAAAGTATCAGCAAATAAACGTAAAGAAGAAAAAAGAAAAGAAAAAGAAAAGAAAAACACAAGAACTAAAGAAAAGGAAGGAAGAAATAAGACCAGAAAAGAAAATATGTCAAGATTAAGCACGAAGGAACAAAGGAAAAAAGACGAGACGAATAAGCATTGAACGAAGGAGACCAGGAGGCAAGCAAAGACGTAAATAAGACAACGAGGAAACAATCAAAGACGCAATCCGTGAGAAAGACTGACGTAAGGGAAAAAGTAAAACATAAGTTATGGGCGGACTAGCGACTAAACAGAGACCAGCTTGTAGATTACAAAACGATGACAAGAATTAATTATTTAATACGTGTCCCCCCCCCGCCCCAAGCTTTCAGCCAGATGGGCAACACAACGAATTCGGTGGCTGCTTGAGCATTGTCGAACCGCCACTAATTACTAAATTATTAATGTCTGAGCAAGCTGTCTTATTGGTCTCTAAGTAATAAAGGCACATACATATGGATATGCATATACAAATACATACACACACATACACACAAAAACATGCACATGCACATCCACATATATAGGCCTACATGCATACATACACATTTTCGCCGGTTTACCCAGCTGTGAATGGTTAACTGACCCATGGGTCAGGGAAGGTTAGACAGGGAGACAAAACTGGTGCAGCACTCATAATGCTGGCCCACAGAAACTCACACACCCTACGACCTAAAAAAGTTCACAGGACATCCTTTTAGTTTGTATAAGCAGGAATCTCTGGAAAAAATGACAATAACATTCTCAGTGTTTCTAGACTGTACAGAAAAAGTATGTACATACATTGTGCTTACTTCAAATGATTACATGTCACCCAGGAAATCCATTTCATATGACGATTAATATTGTGAGATGATACTCTCCCATCTTCCCACAAGTTGCTTACACCAGACACCCCACCCCAAGCCACACCATAACATGTAACAGCAATCAGAATATTAACAGTTGAGGATATTAACTTCACGCCGAATGGAACATCCGAGGTGGTAAAGCAGAGTTATGTGATTGAGCATAAAACAGACTTAGCTCGCGTGACTGCACCAACGTTTTCCCATGTAACCTGTCTGTAAAAACATAGAGTATCTGGGCGTTAAATACGATCTAATCCCCACACGACGACCCGCTGGGCATCGATCTGTGGACGATGCGAGGTAAATAGGCGAGAAAATAGCAGATAACGTCTCAGTGCTTTCATCCGCGTCACGCATAGGGTCGTTAGAGATGTTCATCTGCACTTTGTCCTCGAGATGTTCATCTGCACTTTGTCCTCGAGATGTTCATCTGCACTTTGTCCTCGTGGTGAACGACACCACAGAAAATTCCTCGCATGACGAGAGTGCGAAGATCTTGGGAGGCGAATTCCCCCCCCCCCCAGATAGTCCGAACATGGCACAAACTGACTCGTGGCGAGTTGGAATCATAAAGAAAACATCTTGTTTAGCGTGAAAACACAGGCTTCGAGTTATAGATGAAAACAGAAGCCCCTATTACTAAACCTCAGCCCCACCCGAAAACATTTTTACTGCTATTATAGAAATCGAACCACCGAACTTTTTCAACTGTAAAAGTTGCTGCCATCACATCTCGGCTATTGACAACCACGGCTTGTTTTTTTTTTTTTTTTTTTTTTGTTCGCTGTAGGCATAACAAGTTACGCTGTGATGTCTCGCTGTATGTGGGACGCTTTCTCTGACGTGCACACATCAGTCTGAACCTTTAGAGGATACTCCTTCAGTGAAAGCCTGCAACTCCTGTGGGAAAAATTTCCCTCTCAGGAGAGGTTTGCAGACGCAGTGTTCACAACTGAAGCAAGGATTTGACATCAGATAAAATACACTTTGACATAAGGTCCTTGACAGTTTCGCTTTGAAAGAAAAAAAAGAAGAAAAAAATGAAGTCAGTGGGTTAGAGTAAAATACTAGCATTCTAATCCAAAGATCGCTCAGAGATGAAAGTGTTGCTACCTGTGTGTTTTCCTTATTATGTGTACACAATGTCTACAAGAGTAAACTCAGACAAAAATCCAACAAAAAAACAGTTGTAGAGCTGAAATGTTGGCAATCAAATTAAATTTGTTGACTTGAATTCAGCAAACAGGTACCCTGTTAAACTAAAATCTTCTCTCCCAAGGCGGTCAAAAGTGTTGTGAATATTAACACAACCTTTCCGCAATGACAGAATTTTGTGACTTCAGTGGCTGCAGTATTTGTCACCTTTTTACGTGCGGCCGTTGACCTATCACACAGTTGTAGTGTCATTTGTATAGAGCGGCTGCAAGCTCCTCCCAGACTCGTTTTTACAGAGACACACAGGACCCCCCCCCCCAAAAAAAAAACAAAAACAAAACACCCCAACCTTCCAGCGCATGCGTGAATTGTAGAGACTATGATAACATTTCGGTAGTGCTCATCTGTTCTTATTACGCGCAAAGGCGAGAAAACACGAGAGGAACAGAAGCCCCGAGCAGCTAACGTCGGCTTTTCTTCTTGGCCTCGTTCCATCTTAGCCGTCAGGTTTCGATTGGTACCCCTATCTGTATCTTTTTAAAAAAAAAAAAGGCTTTCGCCTAATCCTACCGTTCTTGTACAGATCAGTGTCTATCCGTGTCAACAGACTCTGCCACGTATTGTTCCATGCTTTTCGTCTGAACTTTGATGCCTTTCAGTGTAGCTTTGTTGGCATAAATATGAAAGCTCCCTAGGAATCACTAAAACCCGAGGAGGGGTTGCATAAGAGTTTGTTTCTGTCCCTCTGGTTATAAGAACAGTCGCAAGGTCTGTTCACCCTGTGTATTTTACGTGCTCTTCTACGAATAGGCTTGCGATAAGAACACCTATGCAGCCCGATTCTTGTCTGGTCAAAAAAAGACCAAACAGAATCTCCTTCGTTCTTGTCCTCTGATTTATTTAGTCTTTTTTTTAATTCCATTAAAATTGTCCACACGTGGACACACAATCATTTTGATTTGAAAAAGCAGGACTGGGAACCCGCATTGCACATCTACCTGTATACGAAAATAATTAGCTAGCAGACCTGTCCATCTGCCTGTATATGAACATAATTAGCTAGCAGACCTGTCCATCTGCCTATGTACACTGTATATACAGTGGAACGCGCATAGTTATGTCGTTCGCATATATGTCGGTAATGGTTTTCAAATGAAATTCGTTCCTTCTGATTTATGTATTAAACTTACTTTCAGGTGTACACATGCACAACACATAACCGTTAGAGACAAAAAGCGCAAACGGGCGCATGCACACACACACAGGGAAACCACATTTCCCTCGTACCACCCTATAATTCCTCTATCATTCCCGCAGCACTGCGAAACCTATAGGAAAGACAAACACACGCGACGAGGGGTTCATTCCCTGGATGGTAAGATTGGCAATATCTGGAGCGACCGAGCCGCCGCAGTGTCAACAGACCGCTGTCCTGTCAATCAAGCATGTCTGAAACACAAGGCGAGTAAGCTGTGCTCACCGGCCGGCTTTCATTAACTGAAAAGACCCAGGCTACCTGGCATATGTCCCTCTGTTCATCCCAAAGCCCGGATGTCTGAAGGGAGTTCTGTCTGTCTGTCCCCTCCCTCCTGCTGTTTCTTCTCTTACTCTTACTCCATCGCACACAGCACGATCACTCGCGCATGCACAGACTTATTTTGGTGAGCACAGTTTTCAATCCGTCACTAGCACGTTCTGACATAGACACAGTGGACAGTGCTAACATATGCACATGACAATTGCAAGAAAACCACGTTGACAGTAACACACAACGCACATGACATCTGTACGAAAACAATGCTAACAGCAGAACACCCAGCTACAGCTCACACAACATTTCCAGATGTCAACCAATTTCCTTCAATCTCAGCTACAGGATATTTTTTTCATGTCATTTCACCGCGCCGTGTATATGCTGTGCTCATTGGAATCACAACAGCCAGAGACCAGGGGAGAGTACTCAAGCAGACACCCTCTGTCACATGAAAGGCATTCAGTGGATGGAATTCCTCTAGCGTTGAATAAAACACGGCGACCAGAGCTGGGCTCAGAGGTGATCAGAAAGGTTTTACAGTTGGCGGACGGAAATAATCCGCTTCTCCGGCTGGAGCGGTCCGGCACAGGGAATAATAGAAAAGATGGTTTAAAAAAATTCTGAATTGAGTGGAAACATATTCGCAGTAAGCTGGTTTAAGTCGCTTTCTGTATGAAATGTATTTAATGATTCAATAATGATAAGATTCAGACTTAGAGTCACGAAAATGTCTGTCTGTCTGTCTGTCTGTCTGTCTGTCTGTCTGTCTGTCTGTCTGTCTGTCTGTCTGTCTGTCTGTCTGTCTGTCTGTCTGTCCGTCTGTCTGTCTGTCTGTCCGTCTGTCTGTCAGGCAGTCTATCCGTCCGACCGTCAGTCGGTTTGTGTACAGCAGAAGTGGAAGGGGTTGGGGAAGAGAGAGAGAACGAAAGCTATACACAGTACTCTAGTGTACGTCACAAATGACATCGGAAGTTCTCCTAACTGACACTCAAGAATTATCAGAATGTGATTATTCACTTTAAATGGTTTGCCACCACCCCCACCACTCCCGAAATTAAAAAACAAGCCAAAAAAGTATTACACACGAAGACGAACACACGCAAACACCTTCTTGCAGTCCTGTAATATTCCTTCACACACTCTTCAAGGCCCACGCGCCTTACCGACCAGATATCGCAACATCTCTACCTCCATCTACACGAATGGACGCTGATTTCAAATAGCTCTTCACAGGCGAGAAACATTTTATAAGGCAATGATGCGAGACTGTGGTTACACTCTTTATGCGTCTTTAAACCTGTACAGGTGGAAGTACTTTCCCTTGACGACGGCAACTGTGACAGATGACAGAAGGAACGATCACTGCCATAGGAGCTTCAGCCATCAACCATATCTGAATTTGATGACTCAAACGACAGGATATGTTTTTAAACACCTGTCTCATTAAGCGCAGGCATATCGAACCTGCTTCGAAACTGCTGGTTTGATGACCGGATCGTATACGTAAGCTAGAGACTATGGAAAAGATTTATTATTAGGCAACAATGTGCTATATATATATCTGTGTGTATATTAAGGTATTAATATATTAATATATAGGCTTATATCATCACACCACACCTCACATTGTTCTTTTTTTCCTTCTGCCTTTCTTCCTTTTCTTCATTCATTACTTCTTCCACCTTCGTTTGTGTTCCACTTGTTCCGATAGAATGTTCAGCCATTCCCAGAACAGCTTGTCAAAAACTATAAGATGTTATTCTGTAGCGTTGCCAAGGAAAGCCCATTGCTGTGTAGAGGGGAACATCTGCCTGACAAAGGGACAGTCGCGTGCAGGGGTCAGGGGTCAGAGGCAGGGAACGTGACGGGGATACTGCGGAGTGCAGTGCCCCAGGCACAACAGTGGCTTTCACGATCGATAGTCTGCTAAGCTTGCTGGCGAGACAGCACTAACAATGTTAGGCCGGACCAAATACTAACGCAAGTCGAGGAAAAACCATCCTGAAATGTATCAGACTCTACTAGCAGGAAGTCCAAAAACAGTACGAACGAGTTCGGGAGGAAGTAAATTAGAATTCTCTGCCTGTCGGTGGAAATCGTTCAAGAATGTTAAGAAGACAACAATTTGTTGTTCCTGGTTGACTATGACATGGTCCACAGCTGACAGCTTGAACAAAGGAATGTTCTACAATCATAGTCTTAACGATCGCAAGGGAAGGTAGGTCGTGACGTCATAGATTCGCATAATTGACTGCAGCTTTGACGTAACAGGCTAGCTTATGTTACTGCCCTCGCATTTTCTCTTTCATTCTCCCCCAGAACAAGTTGGCAAAATGGGAATATCTATCCACCCATCCACTCTCTGTATGCCTGCCTGTCTGCCCGTCTGCACGCCCGCCTGTCTGCCTGTAAAATACTAGGGACGTAAGAGAACAAGGATACTGAAGGTTCCCTGAGGTCACTTGCCATTGGTCCACAGGCAGCAGCAGACACTTCTACATTTGGTTTCTTTCTTTTCCACTGGTTTACGTACCACAACAGACACGTCTGTATTTGGTTTGTTTCCTTTTATGGTCAAGGTAACATCCCGTTTTTCGTTGGTGTTTTTCAGTGCAATTGCTGGATGCAGTCCGCGCGAACTGGTCAGCACTTGGGAAAATCATTTGAAACTCCTCTGTATCTTATTGTTGATAAAAGGGTTTTCTAAACAGTCCTGATAGAAAGGGAAGATTAGACTGTGATGAATCAGAGAGAGAGAGGTTATATTGTACGAATGAGAAACAGGGGAGGTAAGACTGTGATAAGACAATGCTAAACAGTCTACACCTATACAGGACTTTTGGTTGGACTGAGCCAGCTACAAGTCGACAATACCTGAGTGAACCTTGTTACGCTGCCGCCGCTGCCCACCTACCTGTATCCGCCAACCTTCCTTCTGGTCTGCCACAGAACTGGAAAGAGGGAGACTTTGATGTTCTTCTTATTCACCGACATTACGGATTAGTCGTGTGTGAGATCAAAGCCTTTGGTGACAACGTACAGAAACTGAACATGTAACAACAAGATATAAACAACAACATCAGATAGAAACTGTCCGACGTCGTGTCACAGCTGGACAAGGCGGAGGCCATGTTGTCACATCTGGTGTCTGACGTCACTTCCGGTGTGCGCATCACTAAGACGATCGCGGTCCCTAATCTCACTGCTCGTCAGGTGCAACAGGCCATCTCTGGTGACCCACTGTTGACTCAGGTAATGATCCTATATAGCCTCTACTTTCAGCCAAGGAACTGTTTCCCGATTATTTTTAGGACTATGTCTGGGGATCAGGATTATTTCTATAACGCTATAGTCTATTTCTACAAGGTTATAATGATGATGGATGCTGTAAAAGGGACCGTTTAACAAAGGGTTCTTGTGCAGTTGTCTGAATAAAATGTGGAACATACAAACGTCGTACCCTTTTAGTGTAACTGGTTTATCCTGGTGATCCTCCTTTCGTAAGTAAAGCACAGAAGTTCTCTTTAAAAAGAACACCAAAAGTTTTCTCGACATAACTCGAGGCGGGTTCTACTGACTCTTCTGACTCAAAATCTTGGCTCGTCGGAAAAGCCCCACGACACAAATACCTCGGGGGTGAGACTTCTACTCCAGTAAATTGCTCTTTTTATTTCCCAGGGTACAGCGCGGCCGTCGAGGCGAGCAGCGCACTTGGCTCTGACGTCAGTTGTCTCCCCCCCCCCCCCACACACACACCGTTCAACACACCCCCACCCCTAGCCCCAGGTAGCCCAGAGGTTATTTTGCGCCCCATTTCTATGTCTTCTTGCAAGACACCGAGTAACTACTTCAACGATCTCTTTTCGCGTAAACGAACTAGATAAATCATTACAACAACTTTTGGTAATGCTGATACAGTAGCGAACACAAGACAATTTATGTAATTTGTTTTCAGAAATACGCTGATCAAATCGCCAAACCACTTCTTTGTTGCCTGATATATACACACATTTAAAAAAATGTCTTTATTGCTTGACCTTTGTTGACAATTCCGGTTGTCTGTAAAAGTAAAGGCTACCCCATGATCATTGATCATTCTAGGTTGCAGACAAGTGGGGGTTCATCAGACCCCCACCTTTCTGTGACCCAGCATCGTGAGGGCGGGCCCTTTTCCTCTCCCTCGCCCTTACCTTTCCTCAGTCACGAGTCAGATGCCCATCTCCAGCTGGGTGCACCGGTGAGAAGTGTGCTGCGGCACAAGGGTATCGAAGCAGCTCGTTTCCTATGATCTGTCGCCTTTACTCGTGAAGAATCTAAACTATTGTCTATTATCTAAGCAGCGTGAAATCTGAAGTCAGATTCAAAACGGGATATAAAATTATGTAAATTTTAAACAAGACCTGTGTCGGTGTCGTGGAACAAAACATTCCGCCGACATCCCTGGCCTGTGTCTGTGCTTTGATCACTTGTCTAACCCCGAGATTCCATGGGACGTCAGTAGTGACGTGCTGAGGGAACTCGGGAACTGGTGGCAGTGACGTATATCTGTGTCTGGGCCTATGACCTATGACGTTTACAAAAATTTGGTGGCCAGGTGAGTCTACACACAGGTATTGAATATTCGAAATTCCATATACAAATGCTATTGGACATTTTCTTTATAAAATGTAGAAACTCTATGTACACTGAAATAAAATGTGCAGTATTCTCGTTTGTAATAATAATACCGATACCATTACTTAGCTATTTATTTGAAAATGTTGCTTCTATATCTTAATCATGTTGCCATTTAGGACGCCTCGGAGAGTTCAAAGTACTTCAGTAACCTATCCCTAGAAAACTTGAAGGGCAAAGAAAGAAGATAAGAGACCGTTGATAAAAATCTGTTTCACACTGAATATTGCATTTTATTATTTCTCCAGCATGACCGAGTGACACTGCTCAAAATCCCGAAGTAGCAAGACGATAATTTGTAATATATATATATATGAATTTGTTAAACCTATGTTAAACCTATGTTGGAAGACAAACACAGGAAGCTATTAACTGCCCCGGATGGTGCAACGGTTGGACACTGAGGACATCAGCGAAGAATGCGTAGGAAAATTCTGGGTGGAGTTCAGCTTTGCTGGGGCCTTGAGCTATTCTGTGGCTTACATTCAGCTGAGCAGGGTCAACTCCTTGAACGCAAAACATATCGCTGGTGTATTTTGTGTAAGTGATATCAGGTTATATATATATACTGTTGTCGTCCTTGTGCAGTAATTTTGTGACTATATATATATATATGCACTGTTGCCGTAATTTTGCAGTAATCCTGCCTTTGTCTCTCCCTAATATGTTTCACACACGCACGCATGCACACATGCATGCACGCACGCACGCACACACGCACATACACACGCACATACACTAGTACACCATCCAACTGATTTCATGTTACACAGCCTACTGTTACTCAGTTCTACAGAGATAACGCATGTCGCTGACACAAACAGGCAAAGGCTGCACTTGAGGTTTTATCATCTGATACAGACGATAACCACACTTAGTTGGATGATGTGCCAGGACGTGTGTGCATGATTCGATAGTAGGAAACATGAACAGAGTTTAAACGGGAGAGATTAAAGCGATCCGGGCATTGTGTTCTTCCTCAGTAGTCTAGCGGCATGAAAACTGAAACTTCATGGCCTCAGAATTTGACAGCCTTACCTCCAGTGACTCATCTAGCATCCTTATTTATCAGGTGAGAAGTTGTCTAGGAGAAGTGTATGGAGAAAGTGGCAAAGGGTATGTTAATCTCGTAGCTGACCCTCTGATTTTATTGTTGTTCTTCCTGTTGTTGCTGCGAGTGTCGGCCCTTTTGGACGATACTGCTGCAGCCCTATTCTTTAACTCTTTATCCGCACCTAAAAATTATATAACTGTATTAATATAATCATACTTCAGATTAGCCTAATGTATTTTGATTCCTAACTATTTTATTTAATATTCATTCTATTTATTTCTACTCAGTCTGTTCTGTTATTCTGTCGCCTTCCTGCTTCTTTTGTATTCCCTTCCTTCCAGCCCCCCCCCCCAACTTCTTCCTCTACTTGTGATAGCACAACATGGGTTACTCAGAGCTGCTAATCACTGATGATCAGAATTAAACTATTAAAAACACTCGTTTGAGAGGAAGAGAAATAAACAGTAGACACGAGAAAAAAAGATAAAAGATGGCTTAAGGCCAGGTCATCTTAAGGGTTTGCAGAAGTAGCAAATCGTTGTGATAAAATCTGATGGTGTTAAAGGAATGCTACTTTCAGAGAAGACCTATTTACAAATAGCTCTATCTTTTTGAGTGCAGATGCCGAGAGTTTTACAGATTCTTTCTATTTAAGTCAGCAGATGGGGTTTGAGAAGTTGGAGGTACACAGCATTGTCAGCCCCCCCCCCCCCCATACAAGTATATTTTCCTGAAGAGAAATGGGGGCTAGTATATTCCACCCTTATCAGTATCACCCACCCAAAACTTCAGCGGGGGCTGGAGAGGGGGCCTTTTTCTAGATGATAACTTCGAATCACTAGATGTGATTCCTGAGGTAGAAGCAGTCATTTGTCCTAGAAAGCGTGTTGCTTTCCTCGATTGATCCGTCGTCCAGTCAGTTATTTGGACAGTATCACTGAAACAGCACAGATTACCAAACACGGATGGCTCCTCTCTACATCAGACAGCCTTTCTCTAGCGGGTAACACGGATGGCTCTTCTCTACATCAGACAGCCTTTCTCTAGCGGGTAACACGGATGACTCCTCTCTACATCAGACAGCCTTTCTCTAGTGGGTAACACGGATGGCTCCTCTCTACATCAGACAGCCTTTCTCTAGTGGGTAACACGGATGGCTCCTCTCTACATCAGACAGCCTTTCTCTAGTGGGTAACACGGATGGCTCCTCTCTACATCAGACAGCCTTTCTCTAGTGGGTAACACGGATGGGTCCTCTCTACATCAGACAGCCTTTCTCTAGTGGGTAACACGGATGGCTCCTCTCTACATCAGACAGCCTTTCTCTAGTGGGTAACACATGGCTCCTCTCTACATCAGACAGCCTTTCTCTAGTGGGTAACACGGA
>SMGT01016278.1:316597-328794 GCA_004794575.1 Lanistes nyassanus
TGGACTTCACTTTCTGCTTTTCCTTGGAAATGACACACTCCATCCACATTAAATCCGTGAACAGCGTGCAGCAACACAGTAGATGTTCTCAACAGATCTGATCTTGATGAGGACAGTCACCTGTCAGTCATGTCTGGTGATCCGCCGTCTGCTTCACAACAGGTGAGACACGGACACTGTACCACTGATAAATATGATGCATGCAGTTCTTAATGGTGTACTAATTGTTAGGTAGTATCACATGGTCACAGTGCCAACGTTTAGTCACCGTTATCAATTTCCAAT
Source organism: Lanistes nyassanus (assembly GCA_004794575.1). Classification (NCBI taxonomy): domain Eukaryota; kingdom Metazoa; phylum Mollusca; class Gastropoda; order Architaenioglossa; family Ampullariidae; genus Lanistes; species Lanistes nyassanus. Next base: position 316,883 of record SMGT01016278.1, read on the forward strand.
GGCAGTGACTTGAGTGGTAATTGAATTATTTGTAATTTCCAATTGTTTAAAAAAAAGGTATGTTTTTCAGAATGAGTGGTGTTCGGGATGGTCAGGTGCATATAATGATGAAAGCAATAGGTTTTGTTAATTATAAGGCCACAGCGTTACAGACAGACAGACAGACAGACAGACAGACAGACAGACAGACAGACAGACAGACAGACAGACAGACAGACAGACAGACAGACAGAGACGGAGACACAGACACAGAGAGAAATTTAGGTAACAAAGACTGAACGACATTTTCTGTTCTTTGACTACATCAGAAAGTAGCAAGAAGTCGTTAAACTTTCTGTTTTAAGGGCGCATTTTAATGTTTTCCACACAAACTGCTTCAGAATGAACAGTCAACACAAGCCCAGAGATTATGGTTACAGTGGATCGAGGCCGCGTTCCCTGATCTCGACTCTCAAGCCTACTTCCTGCCTCCTGTCCACTTCAACCGAGTCCCCATCACCAGACAGTCGATTGCTGGTCATGATGTTCGGGTCGTTCATAAAGCACCTGGACAGGCTGGTCAGTCAACACCTGGACCGGCTGGTCAGTCAACACCTGGACCGGCTGGTCAGTCAACACCTGGACAGGCTGGTCAGTCAACACCCGGACAGGCTGGCCCTTCCAACCAATCGGCACTAAGTGCAACCCAGTCTACTAATACTCAGCAAACGGCAAACCCAAATTTCCCGGATGTTCATTCAACACCAAAAAAGACTGGAAAGGTCAAAGGTCTGTCTGGTAAATTGGAAAATTTACTTACATCATCCAGAAAACAAAAAGCGCGACAAAAATCTTCCCATCAGAACAGTGACGAGAGAGAAGACGCCGCTTTACACCGAATATTCTGCTGTCTACAGAAAATGTCTGAAGAAAACGGAGAAGTTTTGGTTGGACTGAGCCAGCTTCAATTCGGACAATACCTGGGTGAACCTTGTTACGCTGCCGCCGCTGCCCACCTACCTGTATCCGCCAACCTTCCTTCTGGTCTGCCACAGAACTGGAAAGAGGGAGACTTTGATGTTCTTCTTATTCACCGACATTACGGATTAGTCGCGTGTGAGATCAAAGCCTTTGGTGACAACGTACAGAAACTGAACATGTCACAACAAGATATAAACAACAACATCAGAAAGAAACTGTCCGACGCCGTGTCACAGCTGGACAAGGCGGAGGCCATGTTGTCACATCTGGTGTCTGACGTCACTTCCGGTGTGCGCATCTCTAAGACGATCGCGGTCCCTAATCTCACTGCTCGTCAGGTGCAACAGGCCATCTCTTACGCCCAGCTCCTGAATCAGGTTATGATCCTATCCTCTGCCTTCAGCTAAGGAACTGTTTCCTTCGTATTATTAGGGCTGTGTTGCACTTTTACACATTACCAGGTCTATTTCTATAAGGTTATAGAATTTTGCACATTAGTGTTCAATCGTCTAAATAAAATGTCTTGCTTCAGACACAAAAAGTTTGTGTTTCCACGGAGCAGATAAGCATATGGCTATTTTACTTGTTTGGTTAACCTTAGGCCTTCTTTTATTAACAGACCAGAACATGTCTTCAACATGACCGTGAAGATTCTCTCAGTTAAGCGTTTGGTAACACTGTATTCAAATAAATACTTAAGCAGTAGTAGGCACCACCCAGCTTTAGTAGAAATACGGTGTCAAAAACAGACTTCTGTGAAAAAGTTATCTCAATGAAAACACTTTTTTTGTTTTACGTTTTCGGTTTAACATTTTTTATATAAACAATCCGAACTATTTTCTATTATCAATCATCTAAATCACTTGACCTCCCTTAGACATCAAAACACGTGACATGTAAATTTCAAACAGGACCTGTGTCGGTGTCTGGGAACAACAGACCCCGCCGACATCCCTGGTCTGTGTCTGTGCTCTGATCAGTTGTCTGACCCCAAGACGCCATGGGACGTCAGTAGTAATGTGCTGAGGGAACTCGGGGACTGGTGGCAAAGACGTGTGGCTGTGTCTGGGCCTGATAGTCACATGACCTGTGGCATTTACAAGACACTAGTAGCCAGGTGAGTCTGGACACAGGTACTGGATACTCCGAAATTCCAAATACAAGTGCTTCTGCATGTTTCTTTGTACAAATCTAAGTGTCTGAAGTGAATTAAATAGATGGTTGCGATAATTCATAATTGTAGGATTCCTAAGGCATCATACGTACGAGCATACACACTGCAAAACACACGCGCAGACTCACACAATAATAATAATAACATGCTGAAGAAGGTAAATAATCTTCTGAAAAAAAATCCATAACAGTTTTTAAAGCAGACCTTGAAGAAAGTGTGGTATTTAATACCCCCCCTCTCTCTCTCTCTCTCTCTCTCCACCCGTGCAACGATTGTAAAACGAGTTTTAACGTTTTCCTCACGATGTCCGTTTGTCAGGGGCTCTACAGCCCGGCTTTGTTTGTCTGCTAAATATTTCACAAAAAATAATGTATGCCGCGAAGTACAAAAGATTTTTTACATGGTTCGTGTGAAATAATAGAGAAAATCTTCTGACACGATTTTTTGCAACGAGTCAAATGTAATCGACTCGCCATTTAATCTGTTTCAGATTCTGTGGTCCAGCGACAACAGTGACAGTGCCATGTACATCTCCCCCACGTCTGTGTGTCAAGACCCTGAGTCAGGCCGTGTGGTGGACGGGAGAGTGCTATGCTGCTCAAATAACTCTGTTCCCGGAGCAAGTTGACCTTCTCAGCACTTCGCCTCCCCGAGTCTATGTGGTCGGACCTCCCGGCACAGGTAAAACTGTGGTGCTGCTGTTGATGGCAGAAGAATGGCGGAGATGTGGCAACGACGTCTACATTGTGAGTACTTGGACGGGGAGTCGTGCAGCGTGCAGCATGTTGTACCACCTGTCGCTGCAGACTGTCATCACGCAGCTGACGTCAGTGGTATCACCGGGACGGCTTCACCTCCTGCAGGTTGATGTTGGTCAGGGGGAAGGCGTGGAGAAGGCCGTGAAATTCTTGTCAAAAGCTGGGAATAGAGGGTCGTTGTACGTCATCGCGGATGAAGCTGAACAGTAAGTTGTAGAACGTGCGATGTGGTGGTCGACACTCAGGTAGATGGAGGTAGTGTTTGTGTTCTATTTTCTACTGTTGTGTCCTACAAAAGAACCTTTACAAGAACTCGCTGCAGCATTTTACAGACAACTATAAATAGTTCTCTCTTTTTACAGCAACTTTTGCAAAACTTGTGTAGCAATGGACGCAATTATTTTTACCTCATTAAAATAGCGTAAACTGACGTAATGCCTACATTGCATCATAGAGACACTGTACACAAGAGTACACACACTACTGACAGTACACAGTGTAACACGTGTATCTCTATGTTCTGTCACACCCATGTCTGTGAAAGGTCAAAAAACTTCCAGACTTTCTGTGACGAGCTGCTGACACAAGTTCCTGGTCTCCACCTTTGGGCGGCAAGTTGTTACCATAGATACGCACCCGCCGGCTGGCAAGTGGAATATTTAACCAGACCCCTCCGCTCTCCGCCGGCCGTCGTCAGGGAAGTCCGACAGGACAGGGAAATCGCTATAAGACATGATGTCCAGGAGTACAGTGAGCGGGGTGTGCCCGACCACACAGACGGGCCGCCAGTCAAACGGCTGTATCACCGAGGTCAGGGTCACTCAGGTCGCTGGTCACAGGACTGTGTCATGTGCGGTCGTGAGGTGGCCAGGTTCCTACACAGACTCCGTGTTCCAGGTACATGTGGGTATTGTGTAGTGTGACGTGCAGTGACAGCAGATGTAGCACGTAAGACGTGAATAATTAATTACAACATTAAAATAAAAAACCACAAGTGACAGTCGGTGAATAAAGCCGTGTGTTAGTGTGTTTGAACGTGCGCGCGTGCGTGCGTGCATGCGTGCGTGTGTGTGTGAGTGCGCGCGCGAATTAAATATATATATATTTTTTTTTACATATATGACGTCATTGTTTGTGACCATCTATGTGCATTTTAGTTCCTAAACATTATGACGTCATTCCGTGTGTGTTCACTGTGACAAGAAAGTTAACGAGTGAACACACTTTGAATGTTTTCAGGAAGTAACACAACCTTTACAACCGCCAGCACCAGCGGCAGCACAACACCACCCTGCCTACAGTGGAGAGACATGTTGGTGTTGTGGTGGTACGATGACGTCAGTAACAAGTCGGGTCTGGTGACGGGGCTGAGAGAAGCGGATACTCCAGTGCGGGTGATGACGGATGATGACATTGAGGACGTGGCCACGGCCCGTAGTGACGTGGTGTGGGTGGCATATGGACATCGTGTTCGTGGTCTGGAGAGAAAAGTCGTCGTCTGTCTGGAGCGTGATGCTGATTTGCAGACAGTCCGACTTCACTTGATTTCTCGGTGTACGTCACAACTTGTGATTGTCTCCCTCTGACCACTTGGCACCTGAACATGAATCTCACTCACACACCTGTCACCTGTTGTATCACCTGTTGTAGTCTTGTGTCTGTTTCTCTTACATTCCTCCTCTTTTTCTTGTCTTCTTCTTTCAGTCTATCATGCTGTCATCATGTCATGACGTCCCACACATGACGTATTTTCAATTCGTCTGAATCGCCTGTGTGACGTACTCCTCACTCAGTAACTGAGAGGTTTTGATGTTTAAATTTAAATGTATTCTGAAGATACACTGAAAAATAAACATTGCGATCTGCTCAAATTTTAGTTCAGACTTCAGTTGTGTTGAGTAGTCTATGCCTAAAACTAGGTCAGTTCTTTCAAGTATTAGTATGTAAGTCTGTGGGACACTTCGTGCGTGCGTGCATGCGTGCGTTTGAGTGAGTGTGTGTGTGTCTGTCTGTCTGTCCGTCCGTCCGTCCGTCCGTCCGTCTGTCTGTCTGTGTGTGTGTGTGTGTGTGTGTGTGTATGATGTTCGTTCTAATCTTTAAGAAAGCTGTTGCCACAATAAACAGCATATTATCTTTCTTAGGAAGACGTGTACCTTTCTCATAATGTAACATCACATTTCAAAACGTAAAACTGAAGATCCGCAGAGAAGTGTTTTAATACAGTCTCACGGATAAAAAGTGCTAGAATTTTATAATCTTTTTCCGTGTCATCAACACCCGAAGTAGCGATTACGTGCTACCAAACATACCGATAGTTTGTCTGCACCTACTTCCTGTCTGCCTTTCAGGGCCAGCTTGCATGGCCCTACACAAAACCAGGTCCTGTTGCTTTTATACATAGTGAACGATGTCACATATATTAGCCTACTCAAAAAAAGGTTAAGTGCCAGAGAGACGATGACACACAGAAAGAAACTGCAACAATGGCTGATCATATTGTAACACATTTCGAAGTCAGAATCTGGGTACTCAAACAATCCCTCCTCCCTGAGCAAGTTTAATAAAGAAGGAAAAAGAATTGAAAGAAGAAGAAAAACGGAAGAAGAAAGAAAAAAGAAGAATAAAGAAGGAAAAAGAACAAGAAAACTGACATGTTTCTCAGCAGTGCTGAGTTGAACAACTATCAACGCAGGCGCTGCATAACTTACAAAGCTTTTATAAAAGACTAATGGCTCCTAAAGAAATCGAAAGGTGCCACGCGAGAAATACGATGCACTGAAAGAATGCTGGATATAAAAAGACAGGGCTAACAACACTTACATACGGGCTGTTGCTACTCTATGGTGCAGACGACAGTCAGGTAGCACTGGTAAAAGCATGCTTTCCACACTACGTATGTTTGTGTTGTGACTGTTACCGTCACTGTTATTGTTATTTACACCGAAGGTACGACGAGACTTACACAGTACATCATCTTAATGCCAAAATCACCTCTGTAAAGATAATTTTAATGATGGGAAAAACGAGGTGAACATGGAAGAGGAATGACAAAAATTCTAGAGTCGGTGAACTGAAACGTGTTTGTGTTGCATGAAGGAGCAGGTTACTGTAGAGATATAAAGGAAAAAAACTTCAGAAAAGGGAAACTTAGGGAGGAGAGAAACAGAGATGGGTAAGGGAGGGAGGAGAGAGAGGGAGAGAACTTGAACTCTTTTATTGAATAGGCGTTTGCCCCATTTCAAAGGGGCGGTCACAAATTAACATGTAAGAACAACTCAGTTCGCAGTGGATATAGACACAGACTAGTTAAGATTATCAAGTTATCACAGCAGTAGGACAAAGCGATGCGCTGTCAACACAGTGCATCACGCGCAAGGCTAAAGTGCCCACAGCAATATACACAGACATGTTTAGACTAGGGATCTGGTACTTTTGTACTACTGTAAAGTAATCAAAATACTACATGAGTCAAACAGTACAGTATAGACGCACATACCAGCACATATGTAGACTTAAACACAAGCACACACAAGCACACCCACACGTGGGTGCATATAATAAGCTATGTTGCGAGACTGCTAGGCATATATCCGTTCCAGTGCCTTGTGCAAAAGGTGATTTGTTAAGCTGGGATTGGTATCCGACATAAGTGCGAGGAATCGTTGATGTGTAGGATGTTTGTAAAACTTTTGCATACACATTGATCTCGTAGATCTGCATATCTCGGGCAATCAAGCACACAGTGGATTTCCGTCTCGTTGTTGTAACAGAACGGACATTGCAGGGACTTCTGCTGAGTACAGTAACGAAGTTTGTGGCACTTCAAGCTGCTGATCCCTAGTCTAAGCTTGATGAACACGTCTCTAAATCCTATATGCCTTAGTGAGGGGAGATAAGTGCTTTGTGGAATTTGTGTTGTTGTTGAATGAATAGTACACGAAGAAACGCTGACAGCATGAAATCCGGCTGCGCCAATCCTGGTTGAAAACAATCTGTTAGCCTTTGCCCCAACTGTCTTAAACATTTCCGTATTTCCGACTCCCTGACTTTCCTATACAAAACCAAACCCAAACTGATACAACGTTAATTTAGCAATGTGTCTTTTTTTCTATGTTGCAAATTAGATAAAATATTTAAGGCCATCCTCATATAAGGCGGATAACGCCCACATTCGCCGTAGACCAGCGCATTTGGTGTTCTTGGAGTGACCCCTAGGAAACGTGTCATTGCAAATAGATGTACATTCTCTACAGTGTCATTATCTGCACTCAGACCCCATAATTCCGAGCAATATTAAAGAATCGCCTGTACCTCTAAAAAACAGTATAGGGCTTGTGACGTGACGGGCCGTACCTTTAACTTACTGGACTCGAATTCTCAGAATTACTGAACAAACTTTTATGGTGATCTCGTAAATGTGGATTTAATTGAGCAATCGTCACCAAAACCTTTACTGCAACAGGTCAATGGTTTCTACACCAAAGGGCGACGACGCTATGAAATAATGTGAATAACTAGAGAAATCTACCGAGGAAAAAGATTCTCATACTCTGACACCTTCGCTCAGTCTCACACAGGCAAAACACTTCTAGCTCAAGAGCCCACACACTCGTAAAACACACAACTGCAGCGAACCGTTATTCAACATATATTTCAAACACTGACTCGACAACATCAAATATATCTACAGATTATTTACAAAGAATCACCTTGCTCGTGTCTAGGGTAAGACACTGCCTGATTACGTCATACCACGAGGTCTCAGACAAAGAAGATAATCAAACTAAAGCCAGAGGGGAAATCAAAGTGCAAGACGGCCTATGATCCCACCCTATACACAAATACAGTAAGTGACCGACAACAGAGTTCCTACTCTTCGTCACTATTGAAGCAACTACTTCTGCAATACACAGTTCTAGAGCTATTCAACTCTATACACAAATACAGTAAGTGACCGACAACAGAGCTCCTACTCTCGTCACTACTAAAACAACTACTTCTGCGATACACAATTCTAAAGCTATTCAACGACCAACAATGAAGCTATGACACTGCCACGGCTAGCACTTCCTCTATACCTCCCCTTGGCATACGCCCGGCCACTAGCTTATGAAGTCTCCTGTCTCCGGCAGGATAAAACCACCTATCTTAAATCAACCCGAGTCCCAGACTCTAAGATAAGTTTATGGTAAGAGCAGTTCTTAACTTATAAGGCGCATCCAGCAGTCACTTACGAGTCAGTCTCTTGATATGTCGTCGAAATACTTCCAGTGTATTCAGCGTGTGAACTGGAGTTACTCTTCCAACGGCTAAGATGGCGAGGGGTAGAGGTCCGTGGGTCTACACGTGTCAGCTTCTCTTGGTCTTCCTACATTAACTCTCTCTCCATGTCCTGTCCAAGTCTGTCCCTGTGTGTCCTCTCAAGCTTTCCCCAGCTTAAGTACCCTGTGCCTTTTCCGCACTGCGTTTCCAGGATTCACCTATTCTAGTTCAAACCAGTTCTGGCAGCCTAGGTTGGGGCGGAGCTATTAGCCTGGATATGATGTACTGCCCACATGCCAGGTGTGAAGAGAGGGAAGGAGCGAACAGGCTAAACTATGAGTGACAGGTGATAACCTAGGAGTGACATGTGACAGGTCTACGATCCTTAAGATACCACAATACCTTCACAAAAAAAACCAGCTTTGCGTGCTTTAGTTGCCAAATCTTGCAGGGCGTGAGAGAACGGAGAGAGAGAGAGAAGCTTTGTCATGCATATTCCTTTTGGAAAATAAACGAACATGACGATAAATGTGAAAACTGACAAATGGATGGAGTAAACGAATGTATTAAAGAACAAGCGAGAGAGAAAGAGAAGGAAAATGATAAATGTAACAGGGGAGAGAGCAGAAATGGACCCGGGGAAACAAAGAAGAAAAAGGAAGAGAAACAGCTGCCACCAAAACAAAGTGGAAGTGAGAGAAAAAGGTTTGAGACCACAATCTGCAATAGCGATAGATGGAGAGAGAGAGAGAGAAAGAAAGAGGTGTGGGGGGAAGGTAATTTGACCTAAAAAAGAATCAAAGAAGTGTAGGGTAGAGAGACTTCTATCAAAGATTCACCCTCCCCTTTTCTCTCCCAACTTGCTCTTTGGGCTTATCATTTGTATTCACTTTGTAACACAAAGAAACTTCTTCAGAACCGTAAACTTTACTGTCAAGAGCTGGCATTAAAATTTACGATTTTCCCAGTTTATTTTCTTAGCGAGTGACTGCACATTTCAGAAGAACAATGGTGTTCTGGAGTGAAACGATAAGGGCTGCTGCTGCAGATCTTTGGGCCTGGCAGTTTCTTCTAAAGGCGGGTGCACTCAAGCACACGCGGTAGATGCTAACACGCACGCACGCGCGCACACACGCAGCGCGCAAACACACAAACGGATTCAAACATACATGCACAGGCATGCAAACAGATCAAGCACCCAGACGTTAACGCACTAACGGTGGAGGAAACTCGTCAGGCTGAAACACCGCTGCCCCCGAAGCGCATGCCCGGATCATCTTGCAAGCTTTTACATGTCAGCGATCTTGCTCGCGGTCGTTGTCATCGCTGCAGTCTTGAGCAGACATTTTGCTGCCAGCCCTTCGCGCGCAGTGGCCGCCACAATGACAAGCCGAGCGCGGCAGCCCCTGGCACGTGCCTGGAATCCTGGCATGCTGTGTGCGGCCAGCCGTGATCGGCGCAGCTTCATACTGTCTGGTGGGTTTTCCTGGAAAATGCAAGAGGGAGGGGGAGGGAGAGGGCACAGTCTGCGCCCACAGTTCGCCACAGTGTTGCCCACCTCTACCTGCGAACCCCTCAGCTTTGAGTGCACTATTAATGTTAATACCCGTGTTTGGTGAAAACATCTATCGTACTGCTTCTGAGTTAAGTGTTGCAGAGGTATTTTAATCTCCTCCGCACTTAAGGATGTACGTAAAGAGCTTCTTAACTGGACAAATCTGCAACGTAGTTCGCGGAACCTGGGCATGCGTACGCTACATACGTCGCGGTTACGTTCGGTTAAAAACAGACCTTAAGCCACACGGGGTGAAACTTAGTGGTTCAGAGAATTAAGTACATTTGTCCTGTTAAGAAAGGGCTCAAGATGGGAGAACTGGCCTGATCACGTGACAGGGAGGTCAGACATGGACACTTGCACGATCCAGCCTGCGACACACACACACACACACACACACACACACTTTATATATATATATAAAACACTATATTCTTTGTTTTTAGCTTCAATATTTAGTGGTGGAAAAAAGAAAAGACGATAGACAGAGGAAGCAAGAGATGAGAAAGGAGAGGGAGAGACGACAGAAGTGTCGGGAGGAGAGAAAAAGAAGCCGAGAAATAAGAAAACGGGAAGGAAGACAGAAGAGAATAACATGAGCCCACCTTTCAGTCCGACTGTTTGTTTGACAACCGTGCAGAGAAGCGCACAAAGAACTAGACGTTTAAATCCTATAGTACATACACAGACACTACTACAACCATGAAATCCACACGATCACGTGGAAGACAGTTGAAATCGGTCCTGGCAGACCTTCCGACAACCAGCGGACAACGTAAATGGCGGATTTATATCCTTTGTCTTGTAGAGCCGAGTAATGAAATCGCGGAAATAACAAGCGACTGATACATCTCAGATCCTACAGGCTTGAAGACAACATTCTCAACCTCCCGCCCAACCCAGTCTGTCCTAGATGTCATAATCTTCCGACGCAAGTCCATATCCTTGAAATGAGCTTCAGGGCCATTCGAGAGAGAAAAAAAAGTCAGTTGTTGGCCCGGCCCAGTCCGTGTCTGCAATATTTGAAGAGCTGAGGGAAGAAAGGATAGAGCCCATCTTGGTCGGTGTCTTCCCCTGGTCGGGCCTACAGTGCTAGACCATCGCCTGGCATGCGTTCCCTTGCGAGACCAGCTCTGCGGCGAAGAGTTTCCTGCGAGATAGGGTCTGCGGCCAACTTTGTATTGGGTTTTCCTTTATTGTCACTGGCCCGCATGCGTGTAGCTCAACCCCTTTCGGGAGGGGGGAGGTAGGGGAGACAGGAGAGGGAGGGATAGTGGCTGTAGCGGAAAACGAGAAAGGAGGAGGAGAGAAAGGAATGGAAAAGAAAGGGGTAAACTTTCAGGACTTTAGTTTTCGTTGTGTGTATCTGGTGTGTCCCTCTCTATGTATGTGGTTCTCTTTGTCTCTTTCTTTAATTTGCTTTCATTTTTTGTTTTTATGACAACGCACGCAAACGCTCAGAATCTGGGCAGAGAAGCGTTATATACGCGAACATTTCCGCACTAAAGAAAGAAGGAAAATGAAAATTGCTTGTTTGGTTGATGTGCTGGTTGGTATCACACCGATTCGTCTGCTGTAGTCCATACGTAGGGTTCAAGACCTGGTCACGTAACTATAGTAGCTGTCACATTCACAGGTAATGCGTGTTTCAGGGACCGGATTCATCACACACTAACTTTATCTTATTTCACATTGTCTGCACTCACTCACTCTCTCTCTCTCTCGCTCTCTCGTTCACTCACAAGCCTGCACAACAGTACTCCCACGCGCACTCGCGACATAAATAACAGACTTCTTGCTTTAAAACAGCAAGAGAAAGTTAAAAAGGGAAACGGATAAAATTAGGGACTATGGTGGGAGAAAGGAAGAAACATGGCTGCAGACTTTGATAAAACAATCAGTTACCCGCACAGTTCTCGCACGCCTGATTCTATTTCCAGACCTCTGTAACAGTGGGAGCGAGGCCGCGTGAGGAGGAACTTACAGTCGTCACTGGGCTGTGAGACGGGCTGAGATAAATACTCACGTGTTTATTTCTTTTTCCGGTGCGCGCTCTGCGGTATCGTGCAAAAGCGAGTGAGGGAGTCAGAGGAGATAGAGAAAGGGCGGAGGAAAACAGGGGTGGAAGGGGATGTAGAAGGAAAGGAAGGCGCGGACACAGAATGATGGAAAGGGAAGAAAAGGACATACTTCCTACGATGTC
>SMGT01016278.1:360344-370449 GCA_004794575.1 Lanistes nyassanus
GAAAACGGAATCTGCAAAACAGCTCCACGAATTCATAAAAATTTCAAAGGATTCTATCGCGAAAGATCAAACATCGTCAATACGCGCGAAGCCTAAAGCATAGCCTTTGCGTTACAATCTTCCCAACTCTCCAGTCACAGAAACCAAAATTCCGCAGAGTTAAGTCGGCCAACTCAGCTAAGTACGGAGATATGACATGGGGGTAGCATCTTAAAGTTAAGCAAGAGATCTTAGACTTAACGAAGTTGATACCGCTCACGCACACCGATTTCCACCTACTTAGTCTTAAGTTCGCAAACTTAATTTTAAGCACTACTTATCCCAAGTTGAGTTCGCTCATACACCCCACCCCAGGGACTTACTGGCGGGATGGAGTGAGTAGGGCTCCCCCATACCTTTTGACAGGCCACTAAAGAAAATGTTCATTTCGCGAACCCATCCCAGAGGTTCCATGGAGGATCGCCGCAGATAAACCACTGTCTCCTCCTCCCCCGCTCCTTGTTTTTCTATTTCTTTTTTCTTTTTGTTTTTTCCGCGTCCCCTTCTTCCTCTAATACTTCTATTTTCTTCTACTTATTGTTCCATCCGTTTCCTCTTCGTCTTCTTAACTCGAACATCCCCCCTTTTCCCTGGTGTCTTCTAAGTCCCAGACACTAGCATCAAAAACAGCAGTAACAACTTAATAACAACCATTAAATCTCTAACGTACATATGTAAAACAGTTCTTCAATCTGTTACTTCAACAAAATAACCGTTAATATTTTGTCTGTGCGTGCGTGTGTGATTGTACGGGAACTTGTATATCGGTCCGTCATGTCTGACGCCTATTTTCCGTCGCCATCATCAGCTTACAAGGAGCAGCAGCACGTCATTTGGCCAGAACAAAATGCCGCCGCAGAAATGCCGAGGCGGGGAAAGGAGAGTCGTTATTCATCCGCATTGCCTCAATTACTTGAAACAGCAGAGACAGTCAGGCACGAACAGAGCCCAAGTGGACGACCTTTGCCCTTTTCAGCGGGGAGGACGGACTGAAAGGTCGGAGGGCTCGCCACGTCAGAACGATAAGTGGTTACGTTAGGACGCAGGGGCGGGGGAGGGGGAGGGGGAGTGGAGGGGCTGGAGAAGTGCCAGGAGGAAGGGAATTGTAGGGAGGTGTATAACGGTGGTGTTCGTCACAGTAGGGTGGAGGTGGAGGTGAGGGGCTCAGGGCACAGTAAAAGAAAAAAAAATCTAACTAAAGCCAAGAGGCAGTTTGATTGAAAAGTTCGTACTTGTCCCTGACAGTGACGTCGCAGAACTGTCACAGGGTGCAAGTGGTTTTCCCGTGTCTGCCAACATCTGCCTGGAGAGTGCAGCCTAGCCTTGAGACCTCTACACGTGCACACGCGCGTGTGAAGGAAACATCTAGACCCAGCTGCAGCGGCGGCTGGCGGAAACGACTTCAGGTTATTGAGCTCTGGTCCTGAAGGACCCCGAACCTGGACGAGCATCAAAAACCGCGTTGCAGGAGAAAGACAATAAGAGCAGAATAAAATATTTGGGGGAAAAAATTAGATTCATTGGAAATATGAAGGGAAAAATTTTGCTTATGAATATATTAGAGCGTGTTGCCAATCGACGCAAATTAACGAGAGCAGAGATAGCTTCAGATGAGGTCTGAGCAAGACCGTCAAGAACAGCACCACCACCAAAGGAAAACAAAAGATAAAGTGAAATGAAACGAGACTAATCGACTTCAGCTGTTCAGCAAGATGATAATGCCATCCACCTTTACCAGGTCCGAAATTCCTTTCCCGCAGACGTGGGGCTGACGCCGTCACAGACTGTTGAAAACTGCTCGTCTGTTGCGGCAGCCCCCACACAACTTGACGTCAGCCTGTTTTAACATTTACGTAATGTCGGTCGTCAACCCTACAACAGCTTTTACGCCAGCAGCGTGTCCCACTTGCTTACGTCAGCCTGTTCCGCAACTTCAACACCCAGTAAACTTTCTCTCATCCTCGTAGCCCTTAAAGTGTACAGTTTCTGTACTACTCTCTGTCTAGCTTCCCTTAAATTTTTCCTCAAAATATAAATCTTGTTCACCGCAGTGCGTAGATTTGCAATCTTGGCTTGCGTAAGTGTTATCTCCTGTCCATACCTAAAAGTGCCCTTAAAATACACGGGGCGCATGACCCGTACGACCATCTTTATGACCAGCAGAGCAGCTACGACCCTCATGCAAGCCAGCCCATGTTCGTATTGCAGTATTCATATCTTGCCAGTAAGATATTAGCAATGGTGTGTGTCACATACCATGTGCCACTTTCAGATTTGCCCTGGCCTTGTGTCTCCTCGTTTGAACCTGTGACGTCAACCTGTGACCAGCCTTAGGTCACCTTCACCCGCTGCGACACTGGGGGGCCCATGGACTACGTTTGTAGTGTCGCGCGGTGCTGGGAGCAGGCTTCGTCTCTCTTCCAACTGCCTCCTTGAAATGGTTGCCCAGATTATGCTGGCATGACGAATGGACTCGCTTCCCTCCGTGAACAGGGCCACGCTGTTCGTAACTCCCTGGGCATAATTACTGCAACAAGCGCCCACCGATTAGAGAAGTGCAACGCTTTACGCAAGCTTATCTCCACCGTTATCGGCTACTGGGCGAAGCCCAAGGGGAGGTAAGCACTTTTTGACCTGCGAGTGGTCTGCCGTTTGGTCTGACAAGAGGGGACACCTTGGATTCCTGTTGTCAAGGCGGCTTAAACTCCTCAGCATTCTCTGGGAGGCTGGCAGAGCTCTGGCATGGCAAGGGATCCATGCAGCGGCTGGGAAACCTGGGCTCTCGTGCATTGTCTTTTTGTTTCTAAATTAAGACGACGGCTAGACACTGGCATCTCGAGTGTGAAAAATACACACTGGAGGTACTGAGCTGTTGCCAGGACATTTTTTTTTAAAAAGTCGTTTTGTCTTGAACATAACCGAGAGCATGTATAAGAAATGTAATAGATGATGGCTTATTTTAAGTTACCTTCAGAGATAACGAAATTACACAAAGTCAGGTTTTTTTCTTTGCATACGCGCCAGCTTTTTCGAGGCAAAGAACTATATTATCAACCCAGAATAAGGCTTTCTTACATGACCCTAAGAGCCAGGGTGTTTATTATACTCTTTACTTGGATTGAATTTTGAGACGTTTCATTTATTACACCTCACCCCCCCCCCCCCCCCATCTTTTCTCGTCTTCCTTCTTCACCTGAGGCATTTCTATCTTTTTCTCATAGTCTCACTGCACCTTATTCTCACTTTCCGTCCGTCTGTCCGTCTGTCTGCCTGCCTGTATGTGTCTGTACATCTGTATAATTCATCACTGCATTGTGTATTACACAACCCCACCCAAACGCCCACACGTGGAAATTAACATATATACACCTACTCACCTACTCACCTACTCACCTACGCCTCATGCCTACCCTCCCACTCGCTGTTTCGCTTGCTCGCTCACTCACTCACCGAATCGTCAGTTCACTTGGCTACAGCACAGTGGCCTACCTACTGCAGGTGGCGCATCTCACATATGTCATGCCTGTTGGTTGGCTCGCTGGCACTGTACGACAGCACTGGACTGGCCCTATGGTAGATAACGAGAGATCTGCACGTGCGCGCATTCCAGGAGCGGGGAGATCAAGTGCGTGCCCCTTGACAGGACCAAATGTTCCGTGGCCGAGTAATAAAAGAAGAATGCGTGGGGTCACGCCGTCAGCACACGTAGTCAGTCATCCGTGACATAGTTATACATGTATTGTCCGTACCTGTCAGACGTCAGCAAGGTCTAGCTGTACAGATGTGGAACATACACATCAGAGATCCAGACTACCCTAGCCTGCAAGGCTTATACAGTCTTGTGTCAAAACCGGACCAGACAAAAGAGATCCCGCGTGCTGATAGAGATCCCATGTGTTTGTAGAATTAAAAAAAGACGCTTATACATCAGCGACATTCAAAGTCAACCTTTCCTGGGAGAAAACACCACTGGGTAGCCTTGAATTTGTTGCATAACGCGAGGCCCACCCCGAATACGTGGAGCCTAACAGCTCTGCTCTAAGCCATCGTCGCTGTTCGATGGACAGCGGTATACGTTGTTTGTGAATCGCATGGAGATGGCGGGTGACGACACAGAAGATCGTTACCACCACTGATCTAAGAACAACACGCGTACAGAACAAACGATAGCAGATAAAACTATTGACGACATAGCTGACGATGGCAATGTTTTTCTCAGATGTCGCTGGACGACAGCAGTAGATTCATTGTTGCTGGATTCCAGAGGAGACTTCGGCTAAACGTCTTGCGTGAGGAGGCGAAGGTAACGTGAGATATCCGGGGACTAAAGAGATAAACTTACAGTGTGAGGAGGGTCTAAGAGATTATGTGAAGTTGACTAAGAGACAAGTTGAGACTGAAAAATAGCATGAGGGGTGATTAACTCACAGTGTGAGGAGGGTCTAAGAGATTATGTAAAGCTGACTAAGAGATAATATGAGACAGGAAGTACACAGAGAAATGCGGAGCTGCGTATTACCTGGTGAGAACAACACGGCAAAACTGGAAGAAATCTGTAACTCAGTTATCGTCTGTAAATCTGGAAATGGACATACACAATCGCACGCACACAGAAAGATGCAGGAGTGTGCACTCACGAAAGCACCCACTATAAGAAACACACAGATAAAGTCAGAAAGGTAACAGGCAGGCGTGCAGACAGAAAGAGATAATAGGAGGCATAGGATGAAGGGTCCTTAGACGAACAGCTTAAAATTAAGAGAGAGAGAGAGGGGGGAGAAGGATGTATTAGAATAAATTTAAAGAGGAAAGAACAGAGAAGAGAAACATATTTGCTTATGCGACCTGCTTGAAGACGAGGGTAGATTAATTTACCTTTAACAAGACGTAATTATCAATATATTAGTATTTTAGTAATTATCTTCAATGACTGTTCGAGAGGCTGCCAGGTGCACGTTCGGGAACCAATAATGCAAAGCCCCCCACAAACGTAATTGCCTCGTTTCGATGTCTTATCGGAATGTAATCACCTCTCAGATGCATCTCCTGATCCATCCTCCTCTCACCCCTCCTATCTCACTCTCCTTCCTCACGTACTGAGGCACGACGCGTGAAGGATTGCCACTGTTCTCTACACAACGCCTCCATTACAGAGTGCAGTGTTCTCTGTGTTGTGATAAAAGCTGCGCAGTTAATTTCGCCTGCCCACATTTTATTTTCCTCTTTTCGTGCTCCGATGAACGCGGGTCCCCAGACACTGACGACGCATTGTGCTGGAAGCTTCCCGCAGAGTCGTGCAGATTATAGGCTGTCAGGGCGGTGATGTAGCAAGTGATTTGAAACGGTAGAAGCTGCGAAAGCTGCGTGCCAGAAACAGAGTTACCTACATCTATACACTAAATATCTACATCTACAGCTACATCTATACACCTGTATTTAGAATAGCGTCACGGTGGATAAGTCAGCTGTCACTCAAAGATCTCCGGCAACCTTCTCGCTCCTTCGTCATCACACTCGAAGAGGGTGTTTCCTCGTCTTCAAGACAGAAGAGTTCTCAACACTCATCCATCTGCGATGATGCAGAAGCTTTGGCAACACGATAAAAGTCTAGTGTCAGAACCCTACCCACATCCATTATACTCCGGCATCTAGACTGATAGAACCACTCGGTTGGGCCTCTAGGCAGGCCTCAGACCACGGTCTTGGGTCTCGGAGGTCTGTAACTTGTTCAGCTTTCTGTCTCGTTACCGACTGATGTTTAGAACAGAAGCCACAGTACTGCGGATTTCTGGTTTCCCCGAGAGACGATAAGTCCGTTTCCTGCTTCCCAGTCTGCGATATTCTATGGCAACATAAATGGGACACTTTTGTAGGCCAGTCATTGTTAATACTCATGCTGTGTTTGGTGTGGTATTTGTGTGATTTGACCTGTGTAACCTTGAAACGCTAAGTGTAAAAAGTCAACTGCGTGAACTGGTCATAAACTTCCAGCCGTAGTCTGCTTGAATAAGTATAGATGGACTTAATTTTGATCGGCGAAATACCGAACATTGCTTTCTGTCCAATCATTGTATCAGAGTAGATGGGTGGATGGCATTCCGGTCCTCATCACAATGCGATATCACACACACACACGAAGAATCACATCTACAAGAGAGATTATATCAAGTAAACGGATCGCAAAACGTCGCTTGCTTCGAGATGCAGCAACACCCTAATAACAAAAAAGAAACAACAACAAAGAACACTAAAAAAAAGTTCAGCGTTCTGCAAAACTGGAATTACCAGTTGAAAGTTGTCTGCAAAAAGTACGTGACATTTTCTTTCCGTTTCATTTTTAATTTTGTTTTTGTGGCGGAAATTTCTGTCAACGCCCCGAACAAGTGTCTGCGGCCCGGAGGGACTGGTGGGAAAACAGAGGTAAGGGTTCACGTATCCTTGTCGCGGCTCATCAAGCCGCCAGGCTGTGTGTGCTATTTCGGGTGTCAGGCCCGTCAGGAGAATTCTGTCTGGAGCCAAGCAGAGTCTGTGACCCGCCTCTCTTGATGGGAAAGTCAGTCAAAACAAACATCGTAAAACGACACACGCTCTCAAACAGCCTGTGACATCTATGTATGCAAGAAAGGAAGTCCGGGGAGGGGGTGAGATCGAGAAGGAGGGAGGGCAAGGGGAGGAAGGGAGGAAAATGGCAGATATTTGCGTCCTAGACTTTCACGCCTGCCAAGAACAACGAAGAGAAAGGCCAGGGACAAGAAGAAATGGGCAATAAAAATTAACATCAGAGACGCCGAAGGAGAGAGCAGTTAAATAACCAAAGTGCCAGACACACTGCACAAAAAACTAACAACAACAAAATGCAATGGAAAGAAAGAATAAAAGACAATAGAAGAAAGTCGAGAAGAAGCAGAAAAAAGTCTGCAAAGAGTCAAACGTGTTCTCGGCAACCCGGGGACTTGTAGAACAATTAAGTAAATCACAATGAAACGTATGCTATAAGTGGTAAGTAGCCTGCTTATGATAATACACATATACAAAAGAACACAGCATTACACGATATCAACTGAGTAAAACAGTAAAAGAAACTGGAATCTGGGCCACGAAATGCTAGTGGAGGGAGTAAAGGGGAAACGAAGGGTTGATATACTATATAAGTTTGTGCGTGTAATATGGCTAATACGCTAATGTTAACACTGTGGCCGATATTTGCAATGGTGACAATGGCAATAGTTTATCAGTAGTCGTTTTATGTTGTGGTAATAATAACGGCAGCCATAGAAATACTGTTCTGTATATTGACTTTTACCTGGAGGCGGCAGCTGTGGTAACAGCGCTAATAACTGAAGGGTAAAGAAAAAAATACATGCACACGTGTCTAAAAGAAAGAAAAGAAAGAAAAAGAAAAGGACGATGATGGAGGGAATAATAAGATGGGGAGGAGAAATAACGTGAACACCAAACTGTTAGCCGGAACCACGTAAATCTCCTGGCACCACGTTGAGTCATTTGGCACCTACTTATCTTTCTAGTCTCCTCCAGTGGGGCTCGCAGCGCTTGTTGCAAAGTTGGCGATCACCGGGTTGTTAATTTGTCACGAATTCACGACACACTGACACCTTCTTCTCCCTGCCCCGAGCAAACATTTCTCAGGCTTGCGAAGTTTCACGACCTTATCGCTTTCCAGGCGTCTCTCCCTTCGCAGACAGCACTGAGGCGAATGTACTGTCACCAGGGGTGCAAAGCTAATGGAACTAAGGAAAGCCTCCCCTCCTCCCCCCTCCAAAAAAAATCACCTGAAATTCCTAAGGCATTATGCCTGTCGTGCGGGATGCAGCTGAGCTGGAATTCGGCCGACGCACAACACCATCGCCCGATGACGCGCTCCGGGGAACTAGACGGTGAAAGTAAACAGGGACAGAACGAACCGGAAGTAGATGTGCAAGTGGCAGCATGAAGCAGTGTCAGGAATATTAATACCAGTAGTGGTGGTGGAAAGAGCATGTGTCGGGGCGTGATAAGAAAAAAAGTGTTGGAGGCTACAAGAAGGAAAGAAGAGAGAGAAAGAAAGAAGGTAAAGGGGGATAACACTAGAGAGAAGACGGTGTATTTAATGTTCGTCAATAGGTGGAAAGGCAAACACCCTCCTACGCCTCTCCCCAGCACACAAACGCACATGGAACATACGTCTGGACTGCATGGACATCGCATCAACCACCATAAACAAAAGCGCCCCTAATTATCCGTGATACGAGACGGGCTTTAAGGCAGAACAGGAGCTCTCGTGTATGGTTTAGCCACTCAAAACGAGTGTCTATCTGCAGTCTGGCTGAGTTTTAACCCCCCCTACCCCGGCCTCTCATAAACACAGCGTTAACCACTCCATCACCCTGCTCGTGGGTGTTGAATGGCAGCTGCACCGTATTCATCGTGATAAACAGCGAATAGGAAGCAGTCAAGCAGGTTTTAATATCTGTGCAGTTCGGTTCCTGATGCCCAGGGAGCCTCTCCCGTACAGGAAGCGGACGTGACGTCGACCCATTTGTCTCAATGAAAGCAGGCAGATAAATCCATCTTCTCGGCTGGAGGGCTCCACAAGGCGGATTGCGTCCCCTTTATCTACTGATTTACAAGTAGAAAAAGGTCTGTCAGTACAGTTGCCATGGGTACCCATAGGTTCTTAATAGCAAGAAGCGAGATGTATTGAAGAATTCCGTGTGTCCTCCGCACTTGGCGTGGATCTGTGCGCTTTGCTCGGTGTTCGAATTATTTACGAGGACGGTCGTCACATTTACAGATTACTTATGTGCGTGCACGCATAGGAACAGACTTTGTGTGTGTGTGTGTGTGTTCGGGCAAGCACGTTTGTGTGTGCGTGAGTGCGGAAATAAATGCTTGTGTACGTCTCTACAGGCGTGTACGCATGTCTACTTTGCCCCAGCTACAATCCTGGCTGTAACGACAAAGAGATCTCGTAAAGTCTTCCTGTAGAACTTCGCAATTAGAAGACCAGAAGTTGCCCACAGATGACATCTAGAGCAAGATAAGACATACACACATAAGAAATAAAATTAAGTTAAACAAATGTACTTGAAAATATTTCGAAAAAGTTAACATGCAACACGATACTATTTTTTTAAAGTAAAACCTTTACAACATAAAAGGAAATCACTTTGAAAAGTAGAAATCAAGGTTGGATGGGTGGGGAATAAAAGCATTAGAGCCGCACTGGATTCTTGTGAAGGAAAAAGCACACTCAACGATTATGTAACACTCAATCGTGACGTAGAATCCTACCTAGAGTAGAGTCCTCGGGTGACGGGGCATTTTTAGCCTTTTTTCAAAAATTCATTAAAAAATCCCCCAAAACAATAAAAACATTATTTAAACTAGCTATTTAACTACAATAATAAAAGAAAACTCATTTCTTACCGTGTTTCTTGGACCTAGTTCCATAATTTTGTAAATCGTTTGATGGAAACACAACTGAAGTTGAAGAAATCAAAAAGTCCTCGCCATTCCTTATACAGATGTCTGAATACTATTTATAACACGTGCTCTCGGGTTTTTCTCTTCCTAATCACTCTCTTGTGTCTTTCAGGCACAAATAATCTTGTCTTCATCCACTTTATCACAGTAAATTTCCAAAACAATGTAATTTTCCTCATCAGCGCATCATTTGAAGAGTAAATCTAGCATTTCTCAAGAGACAAAGCACGTGGATAAACACAACACAGCCATTTTTCACTCGCTTGGAATTGTGGTCGAAACCGATCTAAACGTAGTAAAAGGGAAGCAACTCGTGAAGAAATGATTCAGCTTTCGAATGTAAGAGTTCTTTACCTTAGACGATTAGCGATTCTCCATAAATAAATTGTCAAAGTTGCTTGGTTTATTTCCCGCATTCGCTCGTAAGCGTGGCCTATGCTGCAGGGGTTTATTCCCCACACACGGCGCGATTGTGTTTTAAAGAAACAAACCAACTCGCATATATCCTTACCTTTTTATCTGTCAAACCGCAGCAAAGTATGGGTTTCAACATGTACAAAAGAGGGCGACATAGGAAAAGTAA
>SMGT01016278.1:375371-395364 GCA_004794575.1 Lanistes nyassanus
ACACGTTTTCAACAGCGAGTACAACTGAAACCTGCTACGACAACTAACAATTGGACATAACTCACTCAAAGAATATTTTATTTTATTTAAAGTAAACACCGTTTATTTTCTTTCATAAAAAGTAAACACTATTGATTTTCTTTCATAGAAAGTAAACTATTTATATTTGGGAAACAATAAACCAAAACTTAAAATAATGACACACGTGTACCGCTATACAAACATGAAAGAAACTAAGTTTTCCACTCTGTCTTTCGTAGTACACTCCTGCACAAGTCCTGAAATCTAAATATAAGCAATCAAACAAGAAAGAAAAAAGTATGAAGTGATGTATTATATTAAGGTGGTAACAATACATATTTGAAAAAATCTTTGTTGACATTACATCTCGAATACGTGCTTTCGTGATAAGTTTTGTAATTTTCAAAGTTACTTTAATACTCAATGCGCGTGCTTCATTTCATTATTTATTTATTCTTCCGGTTCTGTCCGCGCTAGTGTAGGAAGGGTGCTTCAAGCTTCTAGGAACCAGGCGCATACACTGCAAGGTTTGCACTGCGTGGGGAAAGTTTGCATTCATCACAAGGCTATAATGCGATGCAGCAGTAAATTTGCACCGGAGGAAAAAAGAAAAAAAAAAAGAAAAAAACGGAGAAAAGCAAAACATTGGGGTTCACACATACCCTTCCTTTAAAATGGAAACGAAGTTAGAATTAGATTCCATGGGCAGAACTCCGTCCTCATTTCTGCTAGTTCCTCCTCACCCCCACTTCTTTTCTCCTGTTTTCTTTTGTCAACGTTTTGAAAAAGACGCCAAGTTTAATTCAGATCATTTGAAATGTATTCCAGATACAGAGAGTCTGTTATTTCCTCCCACGAGGAAAAAGCAGTCTAGTGAGTGGTGAGAGGACGGGAGGTTAAAAGTCAATGAGTGATTATAAGATCGTTTTAACAGTGAGAGAGGATGGGCAGAAGGGAAACGGAAGGACGGAGTGGAGGGGCTGACCGAAAGAGATGGAGTTCGGATAAGGGAGGGTTAGGAGGGGGAGGGGGAGAGAGAGAGACCGACGCAACAGGGTAAGTGCCGTGCTTTTACGTACGTGCTTGTGCGTGTGAGAGTGAGAGAGTGAGAAAGAGAAAGAAAGACACTGTGTGCCTGCGTGCATACTTTTGCTTGTGTGTGTTTGTGCGTGTGAGAGTGAGAAAGAGAAAGAGAGAGCGCGAGGTTTAAAGTGCATCATGTGCAAGTACCTATACAGGTATATGCTAATGATTACATTTCAGTGATTTCATTTCGCTCTAGAAATAAGCCTGTTAATTTCTTCAAGATGGACAACGCGAAACTGCTGTTGCGACAACATCAAACATCAGAAATCTTCTCGCTCTCTTCTACCCTTTCCCTCCCCACTGGACGTGCATTTCACGTGCCCGTTTCATGTGTTTGCACGCATTCGACGCACATTCCAGATCTCCAAGTCACTCATCGATTGAAGAAGCGGACAACTGGCGCGACCCTGCGAAAACCACAGTGGCGCTGCCAGAGCCCACAGCTTTCTAATCCTTCCTGCTCTGCCGCTGACAGTGGCCGAGGCGTCGATTGGACAGCTGTCTCCGGTACCACGACAGTGCCCAAGGACAAAGGCGCTCGCGCCGCCTAATTTCTACTGAACGGCACTCACCCGTCACATCCACGACCTCTGTCGTTGAGAAGATAACTCTCCGAAAGGGAAGTCACAAAAGGTCATACGACGGGCACTCGACCACAGATCTAGATTAAATCTTCAACTGCGCCTTCCATTATAGCTAGATGTGTCTCTATCTTTAAGGATATCGTCAGACCTTTGACGTCATCATCTTTTGCACTCGAGATGATCCAAAGAATGTTTAAAAGTCTTCGTTATGTGCGAATTAGGTTATTGTTGTGTGAGTTTATGTTTTGTAAAATTTATTACTAGAACTAGAGACAAACAGTTGTTGTTTAAAATGAATATTCGCTGTCGTAAAATGTGTATTACGAGTACAATGGACATAAGTTCTGCAGTGCAAAGAAAGGGAAAGATAATAAAAAGAAGACAGAACTTTAAAAAAAGAAAAGAAAAATTTTAAAAATTAAAATGAAAAAATCGTAGAAGAGAAACAGGGAGCGAGAGAAAGAGGGGACCTGTCCATGCACATTTTACACACGAAATGAATCGATTTTTCAGTCCACCGCTTGGAAACTATTTCACACTGTATTGAAGCTGTACTTATGTATTCCGCTCACATCAACAGATCGTACCAGTGCCCTGGATGGTACGCCACGTCTTTTAAGGAGAATCGTGTGAGCACAGACTATGACGAACACTCGTGCAATTTCTGTAATGTATATATATATAAACTTTTTTTGAAAATTGCACTTCGCCAATGCGCCCACTAAAGTTATTGCTTACGAACTGCACGAAGCAGCCTGAACATTGTGACAGTCAAAAATTCTGGTTATCTCAATCTGTCTCCCCTACCCCAGTCTCTCAATTTTTCTCACTATTTCTCTCCCTGGGCGCTCTCGTGTTTGTGCACATGTGCTTCCGTGCGTCCAGAGGGAGAGAAAAAGTGAAAGTTCAAATTGTGTATGAGAGAGAGAGAGAGAAAGAGACATTCTTCTGAGATTCTGATTCTGTATTGATTTAACCTGTGGGATTAAAATTCTCTTATACAACAGAAACATCGACGCAAATGTAACACAGATAACAAATGTAACAGTTGTGGCACTTGTGATAACACGCAGATATCAAACTTATCACAAGTGCCATTAACAGTGTGAAACAAATGGATAAATCTTCCTTCATATTCAAGTGCTAAAGTATGTCACAAGAAGTGTGACAGAGCCATTATCTATTATGGGATTGATTACAAGGGTGGCGTGGTTCTTCAACAGAACTTGACAGTAATTAACGTCTTATTGTTGTGTAGCTATACGGCCAGTGCGCAGCATAAAAGCTCTGTACAAAAAGTTCGAGATTTGCGTAAGGGTTTCTTCTGACCTATCACCTCAGACCCGCGACAGGCTGTCAGCATCTCTAGCATGTTCATCCTGCAGTATAGGATGATGTCTCAGTTTGCTATACACTGTGCAAAAGAAAACAGGAGCTTCATCTTCTGTTTCAGGAACAGGCCAGGTCTCGCTGCAATACGTCCCTTCTATATCGTAGCTTACGTGTCATTATGACTGAAATTCCGGATCTGAATCTAATATAAACATCTCTGAAACATCTCAGCTGAAATCAATACAAAGCTCGATGTGTATTAAACTCTTGTAGGAGGCATACACTTCTAATCTGTCACCTTTTTCTAAACCAGAGTGCCAGCCTTGCATGAAGGAGTCAATAAGCCGTTGTTTGAAATCGCGTACGAATTCCTAACTCCCTGCTGTAACCAGAGAGAGTGACGGGGATGGGAGGAGGCGGGAAGTGTGTACGGAGGGAGGCAGAGAACGTAGATCGTGCTCTGTTCCACTGGGAAGAGAAATTTCGCCTGTTTACAAACCGTTTTCCCTGAGCACCTCGATCAAAGCTACGAACAGAAAGGAGCGCAATCCGCGCGCAAAATAAACACGATTATTAAAGGAAAGAGTATGATATATTAGCCTGATTATGTAACTTTACAAACTAGATGGACGATCCATAAACAAGATTAATAACCTACTGAAAGTCTCCGAGGCACGTGAAACCCAATCACAGCCACGTCATTAGCGATTACGTCTGTGTTGTCCAGACGGCAAGGTACAGCTCCCCAGCTATTTTTTCGATCCAGCATTGACCTGAGCATCATCAAAATGAGCGACATTGCTGAAGCACGCAAAATGTAAAGCGAAAGACGACTGGCAGAGGGATGGAGCCCGGGTGGGGAGGGAAACCATTCCGCTCATCACTAGCGCACAGGAAGTGATTCTATTTTATTTAATGGGACGTAGTTCATTGTCTTGTTTTTTAAAATTATTTTGTTCTAATTAATTTGTTTCATTCCTTGGCCTCTAGTGGAGTGAGACAGGCTCTAAAAACCTGCTGTTCTGAAAAGGAAATGGTTCACACTGTGTCAAAGCACTGCTGTGTGAGAGTAATGGTACCTCAGAGCGTTCCGCACAATTTACGCTGCACTGTGGTGGACGGCGTGCTGTGTGCACGTGCGGGAATGGCCATGCTCAAAGCGTTCAGTAGTGATTCTCCAAGACAGGGTTAACAGGACGCGGTGCGAGAGCGAAACATACGTAAAAACAAAAGAACAGTCAGAGGTAGAGGACACGAAGGGAAGGAGCCTAGGAAGTTAGTGGCCTGAGCAGCTACTCACCCTCGTCCTTTTTACACGAACAGAAAGCCACTGACATCATGAAAATAATAAAACATGTGCTTAATATCGTCATTGTGACTGTGAAAGTGTCTCTTTTGTATTGACTGACGGGAAAGAGGGAAAGATGAACAATGAACAGGGGGTGGGATGGAAAGAAATTGACTGAGAGAGAGAGAAATGAGGAAGGTAAGGACGATAAAAATTAGTATTAAACAATAACAATAGCAAGTAAAAGAAGCAAGAAGCTTTTCCTTATCTTTTTTAAAATTCATCTTTCGAGAAGAAAATGGAAGAATATAATACACTGCAAAGATGTTCTGCCACATTGTAAATGACGAAACATCAAACAAAATAAAAGGAACAGGACAGGACCCAGGTGGGGGTAGGTGGCTTGAACGGGAAGGAGAACCAGAACGAATGGAGGAAAAAGGAAGAAAGACAAGTGGGGTGGGTGGGGGTGGAGAGGCACAAGAACACACGCACGCACGCTGAGCTAGCGTGACAGTTGACGCCCGGCGAAGAAAAAGACACGGCTCACGCAGTGAAAGAACCTGTTACGAAAAGCTCTAAATAAGCCCGCAGGAACGCACGCGCGGAAGGGAGCAGGGTTCACTCCGTCAGGACTGATGCTTCTGATAATTTCTTTTTACTCATACTGCGAAGCTGGCAATGGGACCTGTCCAAACGCCTCATCTGCAACATTTTTTTCGGGATGCCTTGACATCGCTCCTGCCTCTGCTAAAGGTATCTCACCGTCTTTTACATGCGCCATTGCTGTAAAGACACCGCTGGGGTTTGCAGGGCGGTATGTTTCGCAGAGGAGGGGGAGCGAGGGGATCTAGAACCAAACCAGACAAACGCTTGCTTATGATAAAGAGATCTGAACAAATAGGACAAGCAGATATTCCAGAAGCAGGCAGAGAAACACATTATCATTTTAAGCGATCGCCCATTGACACCAGGCACCCTAACTGGGATTGAAAAAAAGGTCAAAAGATATGAAACGTGCATGTTTATGCGTGCTTTAACAATACAGCAAAAGCTGCATTCCACCTCGGTTTTTTTGCCCCCTCCCCCACCCCCTACACACACCAGAGCGACATCCAAGGGGCGTCTGGAAAGTTTCCCAGAATGCTGGCTGGTTTTATCAAAGCGAAAACAAAAGGAAGCTCCGCGAACAGAGTATGCAATACGACAAAATTATTCTCAATTTTCCAGCTGCAGGAATCTGACAACGTTCGCAATCCTTCGTGTGCTGAAAGATTACTTTCTTCCTTGATGCACATTTTGTGTGCCTCCCAATCCCCCCGTTTTTTTTCTTCTGCTCTCTCTTTCAGCTATCTTGGAAACACACGCGTTTAACTTGTCGTGAAAATATGTTTTTGATTCCTCAAAGACGCAGCCCAGGCAGATGTCACTGGAGTGCCTCGCCAACTTTTTCCTCGGAATCCTGCTGGGCCGGGCGGCTGCAGAAATCATTTTTATAAATTTGTCTAGTTTGGTTCCTCCTGACAAGACGCGGCGGCATCCATGCACGAAGCAGTGTTTTGGACATTTGTCTGCGTCTCAAAGATTTCTCTTTTAATGGCCTCCCAATTAGCGCTGATGCGCCAGGGAGAGAGGAAGTCGTTATAAGGAGCGTGCTCACGACGCATGCCCGGAACGTAGAGGGAAAAAGAAACAGATAAAAGAAAAGTCTTACGTCTTCCTCCACTTCTAAGCAGAAGAGCACATCGGATAATAAATTACAAATGTTTTTGCATGCTTCACTATCACAGACACCTTGGCGGCATCGCCTGTTGCAGAGGGTACCCCCTGACACTAAATGGACCCCGGGGAGTAAGAGATCCAGGGAAGGGTTAGTGAGGAACAAGAGCTAGCACCTTGCAGACCTCTGATGAGTCAACACGTTTGAAAAGTGCGTTTATGTGTTTATCTCCGAGTAGCAGTAACTTGTTTTATTTTATTAAAGACAATTATGGAGCGGTTAAGCTCGCTTCAAGATTACCGCGTGTAGAGAACTTTATTTAGAGGACGCTATCAACATTCAGCCTGTAAAATTTCTGTGTTACGTTAAGCTTCACATGAAGGAACGTATATTTCTCTTGTTTGTCTTGTCGCCTTGTCTCCCACGTTTCCAGCAGCAGAAACTAAAATCTTCCACTAGACCTGCTCATCTCTGCTGTTATTCACTGCACGAAAAAGGGGGCGATTGTGGGTAGATAAACGCAATTCATCAAAAACATGTAGTTGAGACTGCCTCAAGAAACTCAGCTTATGTTTAAGTAATCTCTGGAACAAGAAATATTCCTCATTTGTGTTCCCTTCATTCTGCACCCCGATCCTGATTCACTATCATGCATCAGTTATACCGTGATAATGTTAACGGAGGAAAAAAAATACCATGCACAAATTATTCATTGTATGTATTTGTAAGAGACTTTCGTACTTGTAAAGACTCAGATACACCCAAACACTCCTGACAAAGCCATAGCCAACACGCGTTCACGCACCCCCACTTCAGCTCTTACCCGACTTCACACAAACGTATGGACGCACAAACCCACTCCATTTTTGATGTACACACAGAGAGCGGTTCATTTTGTTTAAAAGAAAATTTCTTCCAAAATAAATACTGACTAGTCTACACAGTTAAGTGTTGGTTGGGAAGAGATGCATGAGGGTGTGGGGGGTGGAGGTGGGGGAGAGATGTCATAAGTGTGTGCCACGAACACCGCCTGAAAATCACAGTCGTACCTAGCAAAGGGCGGCTTCTGAAAGATGGTTGGCCAGTCTACCGTCTGGCGCGAGGCTATAACAACAAACGTCTCTCCTTCGCTTGTTTTTCGGGTGTCGGGGTGCTGACTGATCTTATCTGATGCACTGACCAGAGCGGAGATAGAGCGCCGTGCTCCAGGGCACGGCCACTCAAGCTTGTTGTTCTGATCTCCTTAATAATCCGGCTACTGTTGACACACTCAGGACGACATGAGACAGGAAACTGTGCGGGTAGCACTGCCGAAAGTCAGCGCGGCTTGAGAGCTGCCAAACAGCCTCTAGACTGCCTTTTTTAAATCACAAAGACTGAGCAAATAAGTATTCTTTCTCATTTTACGATCTTAATTGAAATATTTATCTTTAACTAGCTACTTGCACTACGTTGTGCTTGTATTGGCAGTGTAATCTTACATCATTTTTCCATCAAAAACACGAGAGATATAAGACAGAAGGCAACAGGAATGCATTTAGAGTTTAAATACTCTGAAAGCATTTTAGTTTAGTTTATTTTTTCGCACCTGTGCTGTAACCACTAGCCAGCCAGGAAAACGAACCATTAGAACATATTTTTTGGTTAAAATTTTGTGAAATGCCGGATGCTAAAAAGAAAGCACATACCCAACATGCAAGGAAATGTCGTGGGAAATGTCAGCCCCGTGTCGTTCGTCATCGTCTGCTGGGTAGCTATCGTATATAAAGAAGGAAAACTTACTTCTAAACAGCATGTCTTATATCAGGCGTTTGTTAAAACTAACGATGACAAAAATCGTGAGGATTACATGTAATTGCCCTATGTTGTGTTTGTCTTGGATCCTAGTTGTCAACACACGCTTAGTGAGCGGGCTGACTTCATTTAACAGGGATCCTCTAGATGCACACGCTGTGCACCGAGGGCTAGCTGTGTGAAGACTAGCGTCGTTATAAAGAGAGGGATGGCAGATCTTTTTGAGGATCTGCCAGGTCCCTTTCTTTCGGCCCTCTCTTTGCTACGTGTTTGGGTACGGTAAGCTCCCTTGGGCCGCATGCGTCTGCACACGGTTATGTTGAGCGTTTCAAGTACTTCTTGTATTGATGACAAAAATGTCTTGAAGTTGCAGGCTTAAAACCAGTTATACGTGTGCTTGGTATACAGCCGAACTTTAATGTGTTTTAGAAATTTTATCAAAAGAGATATAAGGCTGCGCTTTTAGGTAAACTTTGATCTTTTCTGTTCATTCGCTGGTCGTAATCGCTAGTCTTCGTAGAGGTAACTCCCCATGATGCCGGACATAAAAAAGAGGACAAAAATTAGGAATCAAAAGAAAACGAACGCAAAAAAAAACACTTTAAAAACTATGATCATGGACATGAAAAGCTGCAAAATCAAAGTTCCGTTGACATGCAAAAGTTGTTTGTTACTAGATTTAATAAAACTAGACTATACCATACCCACGATAAACCGACCTCTTAGACAAGATCTTATTGTAGCATTCTCTGACATTTTAGACTCTCTCTGAGGTGACCTTAAGCCTAGATGGATGTTGGAGGAGAAAATGTTAAATGGGATGGTCTTGTTAATAATCAGGATAGAGATGCATGAGCGTTCTTATCCGCCCTTCCGATCCTAAAATGGTCGTAAGGTCTTGTTTGCCCTCTATATTTTATGTGCACCTTTACGTTTGAGTAGGAGATATGAGGAGATATGAACAACCATACATCAAAAATAGAGGATGACGCTTCTGACGTGGGGCTAACGCGGCTCGATTATGTCGGACGAGAACAGCTCGAAAGAAGTAATCCAACCGCGTGCACGAAAGACTTCGTCTGATTTCGATACAGAATTTCTCTCTATCAAACTTCTCTTCTCGCATACTTCACATATTAAAATAGGTATTTTACCTAACATTTGATCTAATGGTGCACATCCCATTTGAAATTATGTTTTGTCACAGATGATAAGAATAGTTTGAGAATTTCAGTATCTTTTAAGTAGAATTTGTTTTTAAATATTAGATTAAGATTGGAAATATCATACATATACAGAAATGGTTGCTTGCTACTGAAAAATTTTTTTTTTACTTGTTTCACTCTTTTGCGTGGGGGGCTTGAAATTCGGCAGTATAGTAGTTGCCTTGCCAGACGCCTGGCACTTAGGACTGGTTGGTCCTCATCATCTGTCCCGTAGCCGTGGCCGTTGGGGCACCACTGAGGACTTGGCAACCAGCATCTTCCATTTTTGTCAGTCTTCTGTCATTCTCTGGGTGTCAGGGAAGGTCAGGCCCGTCCACTCTTGGATGTTGTTTTCCCATCGTTTTCTCTGCCTGCCTCTCTTTCTTGCTCCTTGTACTGTGCCTTGCAGGATGATTTTTGCAAGTCCTGATGATCTTGACACGTGCCCATACCATTCCAGTTTGCGCTTTTTGACAGTAGTCAGCAAGTCTTCATGTTCGCCAGTGGCTTGCCGTATGCTGTTTTGCACTGCTTCATTGGGGATGTGGTCTTTGTAGGAGATATGGAGGACTTTTCTGAAGCATCTCATCTCCATTGCCTTAATTCTTCTCTGTAGATCAGCTGTCAGGGTCCATGTCTCACAAGCGTAGAGAAGAACGGAGATGACTAAGGTGCGCATCAGTCTGATCTTTGTACTGAGGGTGATGTTGTTGTCTTTCCAGATGGTTTTCAGTTTTGTCAGTGCTGCAGTTGTCCTTGCTATTCTGGCAAGTATTTCTGGTTTGGAGCCTTCATCGCTAACTATGGATCCAAGGTATTTGAAGCTGTGGACTGTCTAGCTTGTCAGTCTTGATTTTGATGTCAGTGCTGATGCCTTTGGTGTTATTGGTCATCAGTTTGGTCTTTTCTGCATTGATCTCCATGTCATAAGCTATCGATGATTTGTCAATACGCTCAACCAAATCGGTTGGTCCGGTGTCAGTGTAATGTGACTGGGTGGGGCTGAAGCCCGTGTTGCGACAGCAGTCCCACGTGTGGCAGCACGTTAAGCAACAAAAACCTTTGCGACGGGTAATAAGTGTTGCTTTATGGTACTGACATTGTATATTGTCTTTGTTAAAATTTCTTTTTAGAGGCTATAATGCCCCCGGGCTGGTAGTCAATAAACAATAAATAAAAAATACACTACAATAGTAGATTCTTGTGGCTTTTTTACATCCTAGTAGAGCAGTGTAAATCCCACAAAAGAGAACAACTCTCCATTTGGAACAGCGAGGAACTGTTTAGCAGTCGCAGACATGCTTGCTCGTGCGCACGAGCTAACCCCGGGTGTCCAGGCCCCTGGCTGCCTACAACTAAATGCAAGCGCCCACTTTGGTCTGGGGGGGGGGTAGAGGGGAGGACACACATTCCTACACATCAGGACACAAACGCACACGCTTGCACTTGCGGACAGATTCACACGCGTCCCTCAGCCTGACCCAAGAGTCGACTAGTCCACGCCCAGGTGTCGTGAAAGGAATCTACGAAAAACGTGACCCTCACAGCTAAGCTACGTTATGGAGACCGAAGTGCTCTTTCGCCACAGTAAACATTCCCTCAACCTTCGGTCAGTACCCCGTTGTCCGACTGTCCCGAACGAAAGGAGCATTTTTTTCTAAGCGAGATTCTTCAACGCGACTCTGTTTACCATTTCGAAGTACGACAGTAAGAGGACGCTGTGAGAACCGCCTTCCTTTCCAACAGCCAGGCGCGAGTGCTACTCACGATGTGTTTTCGTTTTATCGGGTCTGCATTCGTGGTATGCAATGCCTCCTCTGATGAAAAGCCGGTGTCTTATAAAACCTGCAAATCCAAGAGAGTATTTCCCAGCTTTTACACGTTTTTCGTTTCTCGGTAATGCGTTTTGGCTTTTTTAAAAGGGTGTGAGCGGAACGCCACGCATGCGATCGGAGGTTTGGGCCCTTTCAAAACATTAGCGCGCTCAAAGGATACTTTCTCAGCGCAGTCCTCTCCATCTGGTTTTAGCCTGCTGGGGTAGGTGGACGTCTATTTACAAGAAAAAGGCATTCCGTGGGCGTCACAAGTGTATACCTTTGAAGTCATCATTGTTTCAGGACGTCCGTTTTAACCTCTGTTTTCTTTTGCGTGTGTGGAACATTATACTTATGCTAGTTCCATATTGTGTATTGTATGTTATTTACGCACCACATTACAGTCTATTTTCTAAATTCTACGTCCAACTCTATTTCTACATTAGGCGCACTCCACATTTAGCGACATATTATCCGACACGGTATGTATTCACGGGGAAATGTGTTTAATTCAAACTAAATTGTCCCTCCTGCTTATCGGCTCAAAAAAAAAAATTCACTGTTATTGAAAGTAAGGTAAAAGACTTTTTTTATAAAAAAAATTACAATTCACGGAAGCTTTGCATGCACGTCTCCCCCACCCCAAATATGTAGGAATAATATTGCCTAGACAACTGGCGGATATTGTACAAAAAAGGTGTTATCAGATCTTTTCTTCACTTTGAAGGCATAAAGAGGATGTGCATAGAAATGTGAAAAGAAAAATAGAAAGAAAGAAACAGAAAGAAACTGGTGATATTTTGTTGGCATAAGGGGCTGGGAGAAATCTAAGCAGAAGGTTAGTATATAAAAATTAGATCTGAGAGAGAGAGGGGGGTAAAGAGGGGGGGAGTGAGGCAGTCTAATAAACACGAGGTTAAGTGTCAGCAAGTCGTTAGCCATCGATCGAAAACACGCGAATTTCACAGAACCGAACACAAACATGAACCCTTTATACGTCGGCTTGTGACAGGCTTCACTTTGTTTGCAATACTTGCACGACAGAGAGACACAGTAAGCTGGACGGACGGACCGACCGACGAACAGACAGCACGGACGAACGGATGAACGGATGGATAGACAGTCAGGCAGGAAGACAGACAGACAGACAGACAGACAGACAGACAGACAGACAGACAGACAGACAGACAGACAGACAGACAAAGGAATTAGCTATCAGACGGTACGACTAACAAAAGAACTTTTTTTCCATTTTTCTTCATCTACTGATTAACCGGAAATATATTGGATGTAGTAGACCATTAAACCACAACCACCCCGACACCTGAGTTTTTATTGTAAATTTTCGTTTTTGTCTATAAATGATAGCTGGATGATGTGAAACTTTACAAACACGCATTTCGGAAGCGTTTCCTTACCAGGTATCATGTCACAGCCAGAGTATATATTGTCATTGTGAATATACTGTCATGTGACAGTTTCATGCCACCACTACTTGCTGGATGACTCCGAAAGAATGTATTTCGATCTAGCGAGCGGCAACGACTGTACGCTATGGAAGGGCCGTGAATACAAAGGTTTGGGGAAACGAAAAAGTGAGAAAGGGGAGACTGTGATAACCAGAAAAACCGCCCAACAATAAGAGAACAAGTCTCGCGTTTAAAGAGAACTGCAAGTGCCTCTAGCTTCCAAAGAAAACAGCCAACGAACAACACAAATTGTTCGATGTCACTGGACTGCGGCTAGTGGGAAAGTGGACAAGAGGACTAAGGAATTTGTGTCGCGAACTCGACTGGGACAATGGAAATATCGAGCAGACTATTTATAGGGTGTTTTCCCACATCTCTCGCTCCCAGTCTTCTGGCCTCGCTCCAGTAAACAGGAAGTGACGCAAGCACAGTGTATGATGGAATGTTATTTACTTGAGAGAAACGTTAGTTCAAATTTTCAGTCCTTGGATTTAGGTGAGCTGGTCTCTCTCTCTCCCTCTCTCTCGCTCGCTCTCTCTAACTCTTCCTTCACCCAATCCACCTTTTCACTCTCCCTCCAACCTCCCATCTTGGCCTTTGCTTTCATTCATTCTCTTCCCCCATTATAACTGTCTCCCTGTCTCCGCAACCTTCATTCCCACCCCTTTCTGCCCACATATACGAACAAATGCACACATGCATTCACTAATACACTGCTCCCAGGGCAACGAGCTTTAGTGTGGGTTGAAATTTATGTTACACCCTTTATAACACTTGTTCCTTTAGCGTCCGCACACTTGATTGCACTAATTCCTTTAGTGTCTGGCCACAGGACTGACTCACACCTTCTCGAACTCTTTAAATGTCGTCGAGGAATGACTCACGAAATTTTATTTCCTAAAAATACCGTCACAAGAGTGACTCACATAATTGCTGTCTTGAGCAACCGGCTTCCAGAAACTGCTGTCTTTTGAAATGACGTCACTGAAATGGCTTCCACAGTTTTGTACCCTGAGAAGTCGCACTCGGCTAACTCACAGAGGTGACACCTCTTTGATGTTGTGTCACAGAGAAGCGTCTCAAAATCGAGCTTAAGGTTGAACGTCCGGGATCCGAGTCCATGGAGATAAATTTGTTTCCCTCGGGACGCTCCACGGAGATTAACGTAGTGTCACTGCTTTAGATGACGTCATTGACTTGAAATAGTTTTGTTGTTCCTTGAGATGACTGGACATAAATTAACTTTCAGAGGACGACCACTGTAGAAGTGTTGCAGGCTTGATTTTTTTTAAAAAGAAAGTCAAATATCTGAGTTGATCAGGGTTCTTTTGCGTCGGAACGACGCCTCCAAAAAAAAAAATCTAGGGTCGCTGCTTCATAAATGTCACAGAACTAAATATGTCTCTCGAGGTGACGACTACCGGCCATTGCGAGAACAGAACTGACTCACCCCTCCCCAGCTGTCATTAAGCATTCTTCTTATCATCCAGTCTAGCTTCAAGACAAAGAAGTAGCAGTAGAAAAAAGACGTACAGAGAAAGAGCAGATGCAAGCGGAGGAGAAGAACATGAACAGAAATAACAACAATAATATAAACTGCTGGTACAGCTACAAGCGAAACCAATTGTCCACGATAGTGTTGGGGCTGCCCTGCTGCGGTCCACTAGCCGCGTGGCGAATCTTTCTCCCAGAATCGTATGAACACCATTGCAGCCGCTTAGCGTGCGTGTTCTGACAGGCCTGCCGAAGGCTGTGAACCAAATTAAAGGGGGTACACGGCTTTGGTACAGGGCTTTGGTACAGGGCTTTGGTAGACGGCTTTGGTGCAGGGCTCGCCCGGCTGTCAAACCTTCTAAGCTCGCGACGCCAATAGTCCCTGCTGCTTTCTCCATGGAACATTCCAGAGCACAGTCTAGGTAAGGGAGAAAAAATCTTTTGATGGGACGTAATAAAGTTAGGAAAGAGAAAATACACTTTCTGGGAGAAACACAGTTTGGGTGGGTTTTTTCCCCTGTTTCTTTTCATTGGCTTTTCTTTTTCTGTCCGCTCATCTAGGACACGTGCGTGTTGAATCGGATAGAAGACAAAAGTAATCAACATAACAGAGATGCGTGAAAGACCCAGAGAATAAATAAAAGGAAAATAAACTGAGGAGGCAAAAGGTTAGAGCCTCGAAGATAAAGTGCGCCTGCCTGCTATTGTCGTCGTCAACAACAACAAAACTACTCCCTTCATCATCACCTCTAGTTAGAATATGCACGATCACTAGTGGAGTCATCGTTTTTAAGGGGTTGGGGGACTCCATTTACTCATGTTGCGACTTCCTTAAGTACCACTAGGTCTCTAGACAAACTCCTCTGCTCCTGCTTCAGTTTTCTCCCCTTCTCATATCCCTTTTCCCTTTCCATATCGCTACTCAGCTTTCTCTTCGTGAGTGCGTGAGTGTGCGAGAGAGAGAGAGAGAGAGATATAGAGAGAGGACGGACAAAAAAGATCGGCAGATAGGTAGACAGAGATTGACATAAGACGAACGGACAGACGGACGGACTGATCGATGGATAAATGGACAAATGCTGTTTGCTATGTGCATGTGTGCGTGCGCCTGCATGTATGTAGCTGTGCCAAGGAAATGCAAACTGAGCATAACTCAGCCTCCTAACACCCTCCAGCAGCAGATCGTGAGGTGCATATCTTCCGCCTTACTAGGGACTTGAGACAAGAATTTCCCTCATATCTCTCCTGTTACACGCGCCTTACGGCAAGAAGCGCAAACATATGCACGTCAAATGCCTTGTAAAAATGCGTTTCGTAAAGTAGGGACGCCACAAAATATTGTCTGTGCAAATATGATTTGGGCGCGGGGCTGTAGGGCCCTGCTACCTGATCGATACACACATACAGGCGGCTGCTGAAGTCTGCTCACGAAACAGCCGAGAAGGAACACGATGTGAGGTTTATAAGCGTCGGTGGCAACCACTGAAACATGCTGACTGGGCAAGATGTGCAGCCGGGAGGTGGGGGGAGATGAGGGAAGAATAAGTGACGGGGTGGGGGCGGGGGATGCTCTTAAAATCTGCGGAGAGAATGATTTTCTGACATCTTTTCCCAGTTTCCTTCCTTCTTTCTTGCTTTTGTTTTTTGTCTTCGTTCTTTTTCTGTCAGTTTTCTGTATCTAGTTTTTCTTCCCCCTTCTATTTTCTTTTTTTTCGTTTTTTTTTTTGTTTGTTTTGTCCTCGTAAAAGAAACTAAACGTAGTTAAGTAAACAGCAAGCCGTAAAGAAAAGGCCAACTCTTCCAAGCGGTTAAACGCCATGATGTTTGGGGTCTCCCCTTTCCTTGAGTTCCTTATTCCTGAGTTCGGAGGTTTTCTTAGACAAACATTTTTGTATCCAAAGCTCCGCGACACAGGCAGATCAGATTTTGTTACAGGGTAACGCCCCCTCATCTAGCCTTGATAACAAAGGCAAATGACGCAAAGCAAGCTGCCATCGCCAATTATCGCCACTTGGAACCTATTGCATAATTGTGGTTGTGCTTTAGTGATGAGGCAAAGGAAGACAATCGTATCACAACTCGATCTTATTCATGATGAAGTTATGCTGCACGCAGAAATCAACTTCAGCTATTTGTATCCAGCAATTATCATCCTCTTCATCATCAACACCACCAGTAGCACAGCAACTGCTACAACAACAAAAGCAGCAATAAGTGGATACATTTTTATGTCTGCCTCCCAATACTCCAGTGAAAACAGCGACCAGAGTTGTCGAAAACTTCGGTCTCCACGACATTTTCAAAGATTGCGACGGCGCCCAAGACAACGACATCATCTTCATATGGAACTGCAGTTTCGTTTGAACGAGACTACTGCTCTGCTGCTCACTCTCTTCCGTGTGAGCACAACTTCAGACTACAGACCCCGGCACACACCTACATTTTCTTTGTCAACATATGCTGCGTGTCGCTCCGTTTTCTCCCTTCCTCTTTCTATCTCATCCCTCAGTCTATCTTACACCGACCGTCTTTTTTTCCTTTTTTCTGTCGTCCACATACTGACATCTTATTATCTTTTCATTCTCTACCTCTCCTCTTTTCTTCTTTCCACTCTCTTTCTTTCCTCTCCTTCTCTCTCTCCCGCGCACGTACACGTGTGGATAAGCACGTTCCTATCTTCCCTCCTGCCCCTGTAGTCTTTCCTCCTTGCTCGTCTGTAACGTGATATAATTCTGTAAGTTCTGACTTCCTGCGTTTGTTGTATGCAGGAGGCAGATTCCAGGTGTCATACAGCCGGCACCATCCAAGCGCCTTCCTGCTCCTCTCACCGGTCTGCTTGCACCAGCCGCCACCTCCTCAATTTCCGACTCCACGCCGACCCCAAACTGTCAATCAGATCACAGCCCCGATCACGTTCAGACGACCGTGATGATGTGGTCGACGCTGACTTTTGATCCGTCAAGCTGATTAGGTTCGACCTGCCGTGAGACACCTGCCCGACAGGTCACCGCCGTTCGGTGACCACCAGGCCATACGTATGGGAGGACGCATGGGGCGGGGTGCGAACAGAGGTCAGCACAGGAAGAGAGAGAAGAAGGAGTGGAAAGGGAAGAGCAGGTGGGCGTGAGGGGAGTGGGGAGCAAGCCAGCCCTTCGGCTCACCAATGGTTCCTGGGCGCTTTTAATATGCACGATGTGGGGGTCTTGACAGTGACGCATCGCACATGGAGAAATAAATTCTTTGGTACGCTTTTGATTTTTGTCACTTCTCCAATGCTAGCTGCCAATATTCTCTTTGTTGATTTGTCTGATTTATTATTTTTTCCAACCGAAACAATACAGGAAGAAAGAAAAGGTATTTTTATACACGGAAAAAAGAAAGAAAAAGACAAAAGACAGACGGGCTGCCAGACAGGCGTTCAGGCAGACACCAAACGTTGTTTGGCCACAGTTCTCTCTCTCTCTCTCTCTCTAGGTTCTTGACATTTCTGAAATGCTAAGTGGAAGTATCAAACTTTGCAAACTCCCACAAGTTATAGTTTCATATCGTAATTACTTTATGTTAAGCTCCGTAGCTTTCTAAATACAATAAAATACAATAAAACGGCTACTGCAGACTGAAGTCCATAAAGTAACGAAACCGAAATGATTCGCTCTTCATGTCTCACCATCCCTTATAAAAATGCTCATCAAAATAATAAGTACTGGTTTTATGTAGTTTCTCTCGTTGTAAAATCGAAATATATCTAACAATATGTTTCGTCGTCATTTTTCGTTTAAATTCAGAACTCAGATACTAAACAACTCCATGTCGTATGTCTCATCTGCTCTTCAGAAAAGATATGATCGATTTCTCCAAACCGCATTTCTCTATTGTACTGCGGGTAACAGTGTTCTATCGATGTTCTTGTCTTTTTCGCCTAAAGCACATGGCGAGTCCTTCTGACAGATTTCTTTTGACTCTTGAATACTTGAATTCTCTTCTCTTCCTCCCTTTTTTCCTTCTTGCGTGTTAAAA
Source organism: Lanistes nyassanus (assembly GCA_004794575.1). NCBI lineage: Eukaryota > Metazoa > Mollusca > Gastropoda > Architaenioglossa > Ampullariidae > Lanistes > Lanistes nyassanus. Next base: position 393,196 of record SMGT01016278.1, read on the forward strand.
TGACAATACAAAAATATTTTCTTGTTTTGCATGATTATTTTATGCTGCAGGAGTCTATTTTCTCTCTCTCTCTGCTTTCTTTACTTTAGTGGAAAAAATCTTTGCCTCAGTCAGTCTGTCTCTTTTGGGTGGCAAAAACATTTCCTTTTATTTACTGCTATTAAGTCACTAGGAAAGTTGTTTTTTTTTCTCTCCTAGTCTTTTCAAAAGACTTCTACTTGATTCTGCCTTTTTGGTTGGTTTTTGGTGGGGGGATGGGGGGGGGGGGGTTTACAAAATGGTGACGATGTTTTCTTCGGAAGCGTTTTCTTTTCTGTGTCTTGAGTGAAGAAAAGTCGAAAACCATACCAGTGTGGAGCGAAGCTTTGAATGAAAGAACGCCTATGCGGAAAGTTCATTTCAATCATCAGCAGCAGAAAGAGCGCGGCGACATGGGGCCGGGTGCGCAAATGTTTGCGATTCAAGCCTCCAGCCCGTCTTTCACACCGCTGGGCGCGGGAGACAGATTTGTTTCCCTTGGCCAACTGGCTGAAATACCCGGATGGAATATTTACGCGAATCCTCGGCGTGATGCTGATTGGAAATCCTATTTCGGACACTAAAAGGATGATTTGTATACGTGTCTGTCTGATTGTCTAAGTGACAGACGCCTTAAATCATTTACCATTGTTTAATTACTGTCTCCGTTCCTGTGCTGTTGCAGTCAGCAATCTAATCCAAAGCGTTTTACTGTATATATTCAGAAACATCAACCGATGAGAATGTAGATTTTCTGTAACGATAACGTCTTAACCACCGTTACATTTAGCATAGAAATGTAAACACAACAGAAAATAACACCACTATTTATTGACTGGTGTTATCGTCATATACTGCATAATAATCGAACAAAGCGGTAAATAATCATCTTTTTCACCTCTCCTTCGAGTGAATAACAAAAATCTTCCTTTAAAATTTTCTTTAATTCGTTGCACATTGTTTTGACATGCTAACCAAAAGGCGATCATTGAATTTACATCTTGCGTCCTGGTAACGTTTCAACAAACCCACGATAAGAATAAGTTACCACAAAAAGTGTCATAGATTCCTTTATGATGGTTGTATAATAGGTCTATTTAAAGTAAAGTGACCATATAGGGAAATAACCACTCGTGGAAAACATCGATTTATTTATTTTAAACAATTGTCGTCGTTCCAAACATCAAAAACTATAGAAGTCTAAAGAAAAGTCATTGACCTTTTCGTCTTCCTGACCCTCACCCACTCCCCACCTCCTAACGATTGTGAGTACAGTGGGCGACATCATGAACTTATCGCTCATTGGTCACCCAGCAAGTGAGCTTTCCCGAGCACACGGCTTGTCCACGTTTGCGAAGTCGAGAGAAACCGCACGTTATGAAGAATTCGCGCATGTGCATAGACGCCCCCGTACGTGCACGTTCCCGAACGCATCCGACTTTCCTCCTATGACCTCTTGCCCCTGTCCCCAGCGCACGCACGCGCACGCGCGCTCCATGCAGACGAGTGTCGCCCTCTAGTGTGTGAACTTTCCCCCACGCAGACAAGGGTGACAGCACGGGGACACAGTCCCCTCGTGCGGCTCGGAGATTACGGGAGGAAAAAAGTTGCTTCATTAATTTGCAATCCAATTTCATCCCCAATTCTCCAGAAGAGGACAGCGGGGCACCCTTCTCCATTCCCCACCTCCATTCCTGCTCATCCCATTACCTCCCCTCCCCCCGAAGTGCAATCTTTTAATCCCGACGTTGTCGCCCTTTCTGCTGCAGCAGGACCAACCGCGACACTCCGCTGACCTGAGGTTCGAGGATGAGTCGCTCTGCCCCCCCCCCCCTTGTCTCGTCCACCTCATGCGCTTCCTTTCCCTTCGCTGCACACCCCATCCCCGAAGCATTTCATTTTCTTCCATTTTGAATTTACATAATTAAAGGAAGCGGCGCTTATTCGCCGTCAAATCTTTTGACCTCTCGGCAAAGATGTTATCTAGGCTTCAGCAGTAACAAATGTTGCCCTCGGTCTGCGTTCCATCATTGACCGTGTTCGACATGCGAGGTCTGTGATCGTAGTACAAGCTATAACATCATTACAGGCAAATTGCTGCAAGCTTAGACTGTACGTATCAGTATTTTTTGCTTGTGGACTTAGCACCCC
>SMGT01016278.1:395410-468061 GCA_004794575.1 Lanistes nyassanus
CCCCCCCCTGTTTAATTTATACGTATATCTCATAAGAAAGATATTGCATACTCAGTGAGATTTCCTCAAAAATCGAAAGACTCTGTGTTGTTTTTACTGTCATAGTTCTGACCAAGATGGAGATAACTGGTGGCGCTGCCAACGGAACTGCTATTTATCTTAGGCGAGGATGAACATCCCTTTGATAGTTACAAGCCACGCGTGTACGTAATTGCGATGTGATGCACTATTTCCTTTTTCCGTGTCTGCAGCAGATAGTTTCGTGGATATTAACCTCATTAGACCCGACGAAAACATCTCTGGTGAGAAGCGAGTGTCGCATCTTATCCCCGACATCACGATCTTTGATGAGGCATGTTTTTAACTTTTCAACTGCCTGTGTAATTTGTGCGGAGCATTTGTGAAGCTCGTCTTCTTGTCAACGAAATAGCGCTGTGCCAGGCGAGCTTTTTCACTAGCAGGCCGCGGCAGAACGAAGCGATGGCTGAGATGTAGGCATTTTCTAGACTTTCTCCGATCTCTCTCTCTCTCTCGCTCGCTCTTACTTTTTCTCACACTCCGTTATCCCTCTCTCCCTTACTCTGTCCGGCCCCGTCTCTCTTTCGTTCTGTATTTTCCGTCCCCTAGCTACTTCTGTATCTCGCCCTTCTGTCTTGCTTTCTCGTGTCGCTCGCGCCTCCCCCGCCGTCTCTCCTGTCTGCCTTTCCCCATTCTCCTGTCCCCCCCCCTCTCTCTCACTCGACCTACTCTACCCTCCCCCCTCTCTCTCGATCTGCTCTACCCCCTCTCTATTTCACCATATCGCTGTCTCTGTCAGGTTATATAAAGAGACGATGAAATTAATTTTGTACCCTTCTGCTCGTACCTTGATGATTTAAGTCATCTTTGGACGAGTAGCCAGGGCCTCCTTGCTCGGTATATAGACTGTTGTCGGAACAGTGACATCGGCGTGACTAGCGTTGATAATAGTTACTGTTTGTACACAGAGGTTCTTGAGCAAGCATGCGCGCCTTATTGTTTTCGCCTCGCATTTGTAACTGGCGGGTGATGGCACCTTTGTATGATAGCTGATGGGTAGACCTAAATTAGATTGAAGTGTAGAGAAAGCCTGGGTCCCCGTGACAGACGAATGATCTCACTCATCTTTCACTGCATTGCTGAGTTCAGTTATTCTTTGGGGAGACTTTAGGTGGATGGGGGCTCCAGTCGTATGAATACCTCGTAAGAATACAGTGTGTTTGTTCTGCGTACAAATTGTCGTCCTCTTAACGTCTGTGGTCTGAGAATGAGCACGTGAGACGCACGTTAGGAGGAAAAAGAATTCTCCGAGTAGACGACAGCCGGTTTCCGCTGATCGCTAGGCATCACTTAATTAGCAGCCGACAGACAGGTGAAGCTCTGGATTGATCTCGCGCTGCCCATGCATTTCTAAACAGAGCAGAGAGCTGAGGCGAGGCCAGGGAAATTGGTGTGGGAAGTCTTCCCGACGCTTGAGGGAGGATTCATTTGGAGGATGTTAGTTCGATTCCAAATAATGCGCATGACTCTTTCTTCCATCCTTCCAATCTTCTCTATGTTTCTTTCTTTTTTTTCTCTCTCTCTCGCTCTCGCCTATTCCCCCGCCTCCCACACTCAAACACATGAGGAGAGGAGATAGAAGAGGAAGAAGGGGGGGGCAGACATAGAGAAGAGCTGAACGGGAATGAAATAGGAAGAACAAGAGAGAAAGAGACAGGAGAAGAAGAAAGACTAACACGCTCACACACGCACACATATTCCCCCCCCCCACACACACACAAAATTCTTCCACCAGCCTGAAATTTTCCAAGAGATTATTGTCTGCATCAGTGTCTTGCTAAACGTTCCAAGGGCCGCTACCCACAGCCCGATTCTCCCTCAGCGTTCTTCATTATCAGCCTCTGGTGTATTCTATGATTCACCGTTCGCAAACAGTTTACGACGGTCAGTTGGACTTTCTCTCTCTGGTGTGTGTGTGTGCACACGCGTACCTATGGATATTATATTATATTGACTTCGTTGTCTCGTTGGTATTAGCCATGCTAAATCTGTTAATCGCTAACACACTTTTAACCCACACACATATTAATTCTTCACTGGATGTTTTCCTCTTTACAACTGTTACATAGGTTACCTTTTCATTTTGTGTTGATATTCATTTTATTCCTGCCCATATGTTTTATTTCATCTCAAAAGCCGGGAGTTAGATGTAGAAAAAAGCTTAATTTAACTAACCTCCAAAATATCTCTTTCGCTTCCAGCCTTTCTTGTTCTCGGAGAGAGTGGGTGGAGAGGGAAGAAGGCAAGGGAGAGAGAGAGAGAAGGGAGAGCTGTATAAACGTGCTTCGTCGTGCCTGCTCGGACGCGCGTGCATGAATAGCAGACAGAAAAGAGCAGTGCCGCTGTTTTCGCTCTACAAACCACTGAGGTGGATACAAAGACTACCCCGCCAAAAACATACAGTTACCTTAGAGAGACCGCCGTTTGTGTCCCCTAAACGTAAAATGAACAAGACCCTCAGAAAAGCTCAAGTTTGAAGAGCTCCACGAGTTTAACAACGGTGTCATCACAGCCTAATCCTCGGGTGTCACTTGTCATGCGAGTCGGGGCCTAGGTGGTCTTCAGAACCAGCCGTCAGCCCCAACACCTTTCCCGGGCTCACCTGATCTTCGGCCTCTTGTGCTCGGGTCTGAAAACTACCGTCTCACCTGTCTGCGGCTGTTTGGATAGGAAGGCGACACCTGTTCAGGACGGTCTCTTTAGAGCGCGGCTACAATCAGCTCTGGCTTTCTAGACAATCAGGTGAGTGACAGCAGGCGACCGCGCGATTGTTGTTGTAAGAGATCACGTGACCACCGCCCGTCCTAAGTACTGTGTCAACTCCGCCAGGAATCTGACGCCTCGCGCCGGTCAGAGGCCGCCAGTTACAGGTGCCGCATGCAAAGCATTTTTGTTCGTGCCTATAATGTCGAATCCTTCCCTGTATTAACATTGTTCATTCTTCTGTACCCAAGGTATATTATGTTTTTAATTATATATATATGTATAAACAATCTGTGAATGCACGTGTGTCGCGTGTATGTGAGAGAGAGAGAGAGAGAGATGAATGGGCGACACGAGGTTGTGTAAACTATATTTAGCCTAGAAATTAAGCGAGAGAGAGAGAGGAAAAAGAGAAATAAAGTGTACGTGTGATAGAGGGGGGGGGGGGGTAAGCAGCAAATTGGAAAGCGAAGGTGCCCATCTGATTTCAAGGAAACAGAATCAGGCTAAGTTATTATCCTCATCCTTTTAAAACTCCAGAAATTGATGAAAGAGATTCACGCGCCACATCACGCGGAATTAATGGCCTCTACCATACCAAGCCCGAGACATACGGAAAACCCGTCTCTCCTCTCCCAGGGGAAAAGACGAAAAATCCCTTCGCAGTACGTGCCACAGTTTCCGGAGAAGCCTTTTAAGCTGACCATTCACGTCCGCTGGAAGCTTGGCGCTGGACGTCTGACGACATGACCTTTGGCAGATAATGAAGATTTTCCCCGACTTCCTCGCAGTTATGTCCTCCTTGATTTCCTATCCATCGGCACTTCTTTGAGTCGTGCGACGGTCAGATAAGTGATGGAAAGAGGCTTAGAGCTTCTTTCTCTCACCCCTGTCCCCCATCCCCCTCAACCCACCAGCCTAAAGAACTGCTGAGTGTTCGGTATATGACGATCGTTATTGAACTGTTCTGCGAAATATCTCAGCATCCATCGCAACTGCGATTAGGCAGGCGGCAACGGTAATAACCCAGCAGATGATACTCCACCGTGAAAGTTGTAAGACTGGCGGCGCTGACTGGAGACTAAGTTCGTGATTGAATCCTAGCTGTGAAAAAAGTGGGTTGGCAAACTCCATTTTTAAAAATTAGTTGAGTAGAAGGTTCCCTGTAACAGTTTAGGTGCCTGCTATTGCAAGGTACGAGTTTGCGAGCTTGCGCCTTTAGAGAACGAGGGAAGACAGAAAAGTTTTCTTTCTTCTCAGTAGCAGTGGGTTCTGTATGAATGATGCTTCTCCTGCCCTGAAATCCGATGCTTCGAAAACACTGCACAATAAATACTTTTTAGTCGCCTGGCATAAAAACAGTCCAATATATAAATAAAAGTTTCCGCGTGCCTGGGTAGTTTCAAGCTAAACAGACTTCAGGTTTCCGGAGGAAGACAAGTTAATCATCACGACGCGAAACCTTACCCTAGCAGCCGCCCATGGCTGCTAAACAGATTTGATAAGGCAGGACAGACTTTCCTCACCTGTGGGGCTGCAGTGACGATGGAGGTCTACCCGTGTCACTGCGAAACAGCGGGAGTCGAGAGGCTATTAGAAACACGATGACGTCAAAAGACTATTTGTTTGACGTATGTAATTAGTTTGGAAGAAGTGGGGTTTCGTCTCTCCCTCCATCTCTCGTGCCTCCCCCCTCTCTCTCTCTCTCAATCCTCTTCACCGTCTCTGTTGCTTTCTTCCATCTGTTTGCTGTGAGCAGAGTTAACTCGGTACGATTTCGTTTGAAGCCTTTCAAGAGGTCCGCGGGTTAACGTTTCCATTATTAAAGTAAGTTCCTGTTTGTTTCCCACCTCCTGAAGAAGAGCACTTCCTAGGGAGTCGTCGGCAGTGGATTGGTGAGAGAGAGAGAGAGAAAGAAAGAAAAACTTTCGTTAGATTGCATTTTCTAATGGAATCCCTGCAGAGAATTAAAAAGGCAACCCCAGGTTTTCCAGAATGTCTAAGGTTTCGGGCGCTCGAAGTGGCTGTAACTTTCCATCCGTAATTCCTTCTATCTGGGCACATCAACCCATCAATATCTGGTTGGTCGGTTATTTTAGAGGGACAGTGCTTCCACCTCGCATGATTTCGAACTATGGGGGTGGATGGGGTTAGGTCCTACTACTAAGCTATGCACTGAAAGAACCAATAGACTGATAGCCGCAGTGAAAAAAAATGGCCAGTGGGCCAAATGGAGTCTGCACAATGTTTAACTTCTGGAAATAACCCTTGGCCCTACATAGATTCGAACCAGCAACCTGCCACATGCTTGTCTGCCAACTGAGCTGTCGAGGCCCCCATCAATATCTGCATGCATGCCTACGTATTTAAGCCCGAACTACTTACGTAGCTCCGAGGTACAGATTTTTCCAAAGCGATGAATTTTAGGGCAGTTAAGTATAATTTGTTTGTTTGTTTTTTTGGTAAATAAATTTAAAATCCATTTATTTATATCACAGAAGATGCATTCGGTTAATAAACAACGCGTTTTGGGAAGCTTTAGATTTTAAATAACTAACATGGCATCCCCGTGAACAGACGAATGCCTGACGCGAAACAGATTATCTAAACTATCTGGCATCTATCTGTCAATCGATATGGAGACAAGCGATTGGATCAGCCGGGTTCACTGTGAAACACCCCACGACCTCGCCGTACGGGCATCTGATAGGCACGGTTCGCCAGGCTTGATGCAAGCGTTCAAAAAACAAATAAATAATCCTAAATGGTCTACTTTATGGCAGCGAGAGGAGGGTTTAAATGTCCAATCGTGTTAAGCACGTCAGTTGTTCCTGAGGTCGAAAGCAATGGAGTATAGATTTTATTAAGGTAGATCTGCATTTTCCGCCTCGCAAGACTGGATTCGTCAAGTTAGAGTGAAGTTTGGCGCCAGCCTTACGGGTTGTGAAGACGGAAGTCATTGGGGCGCGTTGAGGGGAGACAGCTATTCTGTTAAGGGAGACACCTGGGGCACACATGATCGAAGTTCTCGTCAATAATCCTCAGCGGGTTTTTATTTTCCCCTGGCTGGATTTGATTTGATTGTTCGATATATTTTCTTTTTTCTCCCTACTTTGGCTGGACATTGGCTCGGAGGTTGCAGTCACCTTGCCCCGGGCGTTAAACGAAGAGAGTTGAGACTAAAAAGTTGCTGTCGGTATACATCAGTGTTCTTCGATTCTGCTTGCTTTTATTTTTGTTCTTGTTAATTTGAGAGCAGGTTTAATCTTCTTTTGCTCTATATCTAAGGGTGCTGCTGATTTGGAAAGTTAGCTTGCAGGGCACGCTGGTCTTGTATGTTGCATCTGTCCCCCTACAGCTCCCACCACCTCTCCCTCTCTCTCCTATTTTTATTCTGTTTCCCAGTTCATCTTTCCCCCATTCCCTCCGTCCTCCCATCTCTATTTTCTCTATACGCCTTCTTCCCATTCTCTCAACCTACTCCGAAGTTCTGGAATTTTCCTTTTCTGCCTCCAGAAGAAAGCAGAATCAGTTTGCTAGTACAGCGGCAAAGCGCTTGTCACCAGGATACTGAAAATCGTTGGCTCAGCTATCGTTTCCAGCATCTGTTTTCACAACGGGCTGCTGTTGCCATAGATGGGGAAACGGCGAGCAACAACAGTAAACTCTGGGAAGCCGGGACTAAGCCCTACTTCTGTGAAAGAGAAGGTTGAACGGCAAAATTCTGTTTCTTCACTGCAGCGCGTAGTGAAAGTTTAAGGCGCTTGCTTGCCCTTGCCGAAAGAAGCTTTACGAGATCGCACAGCGGGAAATAAAAAGCATTTAATTGTGCTCGCTAATGTTTGATGGCACTTAATATGTTTTGTAGAGCCTCGCGTTTGTGTCAGCTGCAGTGCTACGGTAAGCGGGACGGGCATTCTTAAATGTTGTGCAATAAATTTAGATTTAGCACCAAAAGCATATGTGTGGGGTAGGTTGCATCAACAATCAGATCTGCCTTTCTGATCATAACGAGCTACAGCGGTTGTAATACCCATTACGTGCGCATTTATTTAGGGTCAGGGGATAACATTCACACTGTAAACAAGGAGTTTTCTAGTTTGGAACACTTATTCTGTTACCGAAACAGGATGCATTTTACATTGATCGAGAACGCTTTAGAAGTGTCCTAAAATGCACACCGAGTGCTAAACTAGTGTAAACGGTGTTCTGGTCAGGTTATAGGATAATCTGTTCTAAAATGTGTCCTCAAAGGTGTTCTGTTTCTGTGAAAGACGTTCTACAAATGTTCTCTACAGAACACAAATCGTAGAACAATGAGGCTGTTACCGAAGTAGAACGTCAGAACATGTTTTACTGTGTTCAGCTGAACGCTATCAAAACAGTTCTAAACTCAAAAGTCCAGTCTTTACATATGCATGGAATTCTGAGTAGAGAAGCATTCTGATTTCACAGTAAGAATATTAACAAAACTGTAAACAACGTGTAAATCAATCTGGCAAAATTAACATTGTCATAATTTGAAAATAATTCAACACTATAATTCTGAAACTAGTTTTCACAACATAATGAACACAAGGCATTAACAAATCAGTCTAATTTATTGCTCACAAGCAGATAACAAGACTTTAATACACACATGCACATGCAAACAAAAGTACATATGTACATACATTCTGTTCAGCAATATCTATTCTGAACAACTATGACCATACAAAACGAATGATGTTAGTTATAATGGCTTAAGCAGAAAGGGAAATTGGCTTCTAAACTATTCAATTCAAACAAAGTTTTGTCCATTGTCTAAGAGGAAATTTCCTTTTGCCAGTTGAACGGGAGCTGGTGGGTGGTCGGGCTGGTAGTGACTTAAGACAGTCACACTGTATTTTCACTGATTCCATTCAATGTACACATATTTCCTCTATATTTAGTCTTGTAAAGCTCTTTTACCATCACTGAATAACAAAGTAAACTATAAAAGTTCCGTTAACCTCTTTGGAAACTCCATTGTGTGATCAACAGTCAACAACTTTTATGACCTTGCTATATTTCTTCTGAACCTAAGCCAAAACAAGAAAGTAAAGATTCTTACATGGTGAATCCCAGATTTCACCACTTCCAGTCAAGGGAGAGGTTTTACACCGTTATTATCGGGAGTTATGTCGTGTTCAGCTGTAATGGTTGATGGTTTAGATAAACAGCACATCTCACTCTACTCAGTTAGCAGGATGATTTGTTTTTTCTTCACGAGGATAGCAGGAAGAGTATCTTGCTCAACCTTGAGTACTCATTCAAAACGTCATCTTCATCTCTCTGGGTGTCATCTTCTTCCAGAACCAATGACAAAGTGTCCTGCTTCAGTTTGTCAAGTTTGGCAGCTCCTAAAAAATCAATTCAATAATACAAAATAATACAAAATAATTTCATCTTAATGTGTTTGTGACTCTTGGGCAAAAGACTCCAGTCACATATTTGGTTACAATATTTACAAAAATGGAAGAAAGTAGATTGCATTTTAAGGACACAGACCTGGCCAGGTAAGAAAATACGAGAAGGTTTTGCAAAAATCCACAGAAACAATAAATTCTATTTTTCAAAAACATTGTTGTTTCTGTGGTGCTGTTTCTATGTACACGATAGGTACATTAGGTTTTATTACTTTTATTTTTTGAGGAAACGGTGGCACAAATGACAACTGACTATATTCCCAGAAAATCTGAAAAAAGGAAAATTATGTCCCCTAATTTTGTATTGAGATAAGTTAAACTTATAATACTAATGAAATAATAAAGCAACAATGATAAGACAGTGATATGTATCCAAAACGTATACTAATAGTGCACTTAATCTAAGCAATGCTTATAAACAAAAGTCACAACAGATTTCAACTCCGAGTTTAGACTGAAGTTAATCTTAAGTTAATGAAGTTTATCTGTGGTCAAATGGTGAAATGCATACAGACCCACTAAAAGAACTTTTGTAGCTTTATTTTTCAGGCGACGATTTGGGGCTTTGCATCATTGTCTACAATGAATATAATCTGTAGATGGTGCCTCAAGAAAATGCCCTACTCCCCCCCTACCACACACACACACACACAGAAACATAGACATTCCGTTTACCTTTTCTCTTCACTTCTGCAACAGTTACAGGATCGCAGAGGACAGCAGACTTCTTTTGCTGAGGAGCGTCCCAGAATTTGAACACAGGTATTTTCACGGTCTAAAGAATCAAACTTCTGGCAAAAGCTCTTCCTTTTCTTTCAACAGTTCTGGATATTAATTATTACGCACTGCTTGGATCCAAGATTTTTTAAATTAAAAAATTAAATAGACCGCTTGTACACGTACGATGCTATCAAACATTTTCCAGATGTGCTTGTGATACACTATTTTACTCGATTTTTCCACTTGTTTGATATTTTCAAAGGAATAATGAAATTTAGTGGAGCTGAGCACAAACAGCAGTTTGAACCTTCTAAATTCCGTTTTTGTATGATGCTTGACCTGATCGTGCCCAATATAATATTAATGTAGTAGACAAACAAATAAGAAAAAAGTTACAAATATTAAATGTAATGGTATTTTTAATTAGAAATTACGAGTTTATGGCAATGTTGATTTGATGACAATTTCGACATGTGGTATTGGTTTGGTTTTACATTTATGTGGGTTGGGTCAACTCGACCACAGCACGGAGCTGTCTCGAACAGTTATGTACGAAAATTGCGCATAACGTCATGAAAATCGTTTAAACTGTTTTTTTGTTTCGATGCTCAGACAATAGTTAATGTTTTGAAAAGAGTGATGTGACATGATTTCAATCCGGAATCAAGCTGAACTGAACTAAATCGTATCTGACACAGCAGTTATATAAACATTATACTATTTTTGCTTGCCCTCGAGGGCATCAGGGCATACGACCAAGCTGATCGTTTGAGATATCAAGAACCAGTCCCTTCTTTGCATAGTGTATACCCGAAACTAAGAATCAGCCTATATTTTCATACAAAATTCAAAACTCTGCCATGGCGTGTGCTACCCTTAGACTGGGAAATCCATTGCCTCCCGTCTGTGTCCAAAGCAGAAGTGTTCAGATGGCCGGGGAAATGTGTAAATTGTGTTATGATAATGTAGCAAATGCGTTCCAGCAGCAAGTGTTCAGTCAAGTACGGGCATACTGAGAACACTTGGAACACATGAAGCACACATCTTATATAATTGTTACACATTTTACACCTGCTAGAACACTTTTTGCATGTAATTACTGTTAAAAATATTTGTAGTGCATGCAACCCGACCCTAGCTACTTTATTATATCAGAAGTTTGACGAAGATTAAAAAAACGACAACGATGATAACTGTGGTGTCGCACTGAGGGCGACGTGGACTAAGGATTGACCGATAGAAACTAAGAAGGACGAAGACAAATAGCGGGCGTTATTCACATGCTAATTACGACCTTCGCACGCTGCGGCCACAGCCCACCCTCCGGGTGCGCAGAAATGGCCGACGAAAGCAAACCCTGTTAGGGTCTCCACCCCCACCCCCCACCCACCCATAACGAGTTTCGCAGTCCTGAAATCTTGAAGTCCGATGCCCACGTCCCAGCGGCGGTAGCTTCAGTGCCAGGTTTGATTCTTCCTTAGCCCTCCCACCCCCTCCTTCCCGTCTGCTGATGACTGATGGCCTCTAATTGACGCGCGTGATTGGCTCAAATTTCAACCAATCCAAACAGGTCGTGCCTAATCAGCGTGCAGAAATGTTGATCCCAGGACGCGAGGGAAACAGGAGAATGGCAAAGTTTTTTCACGGTTCACTCGCCTTCCTTGACTGTTAGCTACCGCAAGCTGTGAGATGCGATGCGGGTTTGGGGAATGGGGATGGCAGGGTGGGCAGGAGATCCAGGGGAAGGAGAGATAAAGACAGAGAGAAGGGGGAGTCTGAGGGGAGAGAGGGGAGACAGAGAGAGGACAGGATCAGACAAGAACGAACAAAGAACACTTCTCTTCAGCACAACAATCAGTTGTCTTTACCACAATATGTTGTGAGTCACCGGTAAGCATCAATAGTTGTGTGTTTACTGCTTGCACTTCTTTCCTAATTCCCTTCGTACATTCCCTTTTATATTTTCAAATAGTGTGTGTGTGTGTGTAAGAGGTGGGGATGGTGTCGGACAGGGGACGGAAGGAAGATTCATAAAAATCAATAAATTTACTGGACGAAAAAAAGAGAAACACAAGCAAATACTCAAAAAGAATAAACTCGAGTGTGGCGTCCTTTTTTCAGTTGGACTAAGTTGAATGAAAACAGTAGCAAAGATCTGACAAAATGCAGTCGTAATAAATAAGAGCTTCAAAAGCTTTGTACTGAAAGATTTCCCTTTATCTGTTCTGTAGCCAAGCAACTAGTTTCTACAAACGGGTTCGTTTAATTTTTGTGCTGTTGGAAATAGAAATGATTGAAATAGTTCCTCAAAAGTGCTTCATTAGCATCTGTGAGCATTGCGATCACGACATTTGCAGATATTTTATTCCTGTCATCCTCTTTCATTTGTTCTTATATTTTCTTTCTTTCTTCTTTCTCCCTTTCTGCGTACTCTGCTGTTCACCGATCTGAACAGTTTAAAGATAACAACACAAACAGCGCGTATGGCTCCATATGTCGTTGTTACAAAGGGTTGGAGAGACTTTCACCAAACGCATGCGGACGGTTGCCAGTGTGTAGGAAAGAAACACCGACCGAACGTGACGAGAACATCAAGTAATCTCAGGCAGTAAAACAAATTAAATCCAAAGAAATTCTATAAATTTTTGTGATTCCATGACCTTCTACGCCCTCATCGTTTTTCGTTCTGTCACAGCTCGTAGCTACGCGCGCCGGAAACGGCCGCAAGAGGTCGTGCACGCACATCCCGGGTCAGAGGAGGAGGAATGCCTGGTGGGGGGGGGTGCTTTTTTACGCTCACGAATCCCCTGAGGCTCTCTGTTCAGGTCAGACGGATGAGGCGGGAGGTAGTATTAGACACGATTTTAGAGTGATGACAGTTCATTATGTGCATCCTCTTTCTCCCAAAAGGAGGGAAAAAAAAGAGAATCAAAACTTGAAAGAACTCCAAGAAAAATGGAACCGAAGCAATTTTTGAGTTGTTTCCCGTCGTTAATCGATTTTTGTTCCGTGAAAACGTTTTCGGGTGACGACCTGGGATTTGCGGTCAAGAAACACGGTGATCCGTAGAGCATTTCCCTTTTCGCTAATTCTTACCTTGCACGTGCATCAAAGCACGCACCTTCCCTCCATCCACCCCCATTTATCCACATACCAACAGTACCCCAACCGTTCACATTCCACCCTTACTAGCGAGTTTTGTGGACATCTTTTTACCATTTAGCGAGACGCAGACATACCAGACATAGGCACAGGAAGAGAGACGGTAGAATACGAATTGCAGGCTACCTGACGGACATTGACAAGACGTGACAACGCGTGGACTCTACTCATTGAATTAATTGGTAGACTGCGCCGCCAAAGATTCTTTCTTTCTCTGCAGAACCACAAATGCCATGCTTTTCGCTCACTACCGTCGCTTGCCCCTTGGCGCGACAGATGATAGCGGGAGGTGAAAATAGGATTGCTTGACCTACAGTTCTCTGCCCTTGACAAATACAGATGAGAAGCCTCAAGAGATGGAAGCAACACAAAAGTGGCGCTGTAATGCGATGATCTGCGATGACAGAGGGCGCCAGCAGTGAAAAGCAAATACGGAAGCAATGATGGGAGACTACAGGAGCAAACTGGGAATTCTCTCCCTTGACGGTCCGTTAAAGTGATGAAGTATAGGCCTTCGGACATGTGTGAACAATGAAAAGCTCTCTACATTGATGACATATTCGATCTTTTCGGGACACGTGGACCTGCAAGAACCTTTTTTGCTCACGTCAGATAACCTAATCCAGCTTCTATGCTAGAACAAGATAAATACACGGTACATAAACAATCATATTAACCTAGTAATAGCAACAGCACAGACAGCTTCACGAAAAGTGTGCCATGTCAGGCGAAAGTCTGTAGTCGATTCTACCAAAGGTTGTCGAGTTCTGACATGCGGTGGAATGGTGAGTGTAACTGCATAAAAGATGGTTCGTTTGAGTGAGGCTTGACGAATCCAGTTGTTTGCTGTCCATCTTTCATGTCTTCGTATTTTCCTTGTTTCTAGACCCAGTTTTCCTTGTAAAGTCTCCATCCGCTGCGTTCGTGCAGCCATCAACTGCTCATTCTTGAAGTCTGGTTTTAGCGAATTAAGCGACTGCCTCCTGGGTCCTGACCACTCGAGCAGACCTGGAAAAAAAGATAGCTGTCAGGAGTGAGACAGTTTGCCGAGGACAGCTCTTTGCTAATCGTTAATGGTCAGCTTGCTAATGACCTAGTCTCTCTCCTCCCATCCAACAACCACTCCAACCAGCCGTCGCAGTAATTAATGCCTCGTCAGAATACATTGTATTTAAAGGCCGTTCATTTCACCCAATCGCAGCACCTCTCGCGACCTTTCTTGTTTGAAATAATTCCTAACGACAGACGAGGGAATTAGCTGATTGCTTTTAGTAATTGTAGTCCAGAGAGACTGTGATTGTCATGGTCTCTGGCTGAAACGAATTCCGAGCTTTTTGTTGACCTGTCCAAATCGTTCCTCTGTGTCGTTGATGCCCACGATTGTCATAAGGACCCACGCGCAGAGCCTCTTCAGCCTTGTCAAGACCGGAAGTTGACCGCAGGGAACAATGCCTCACACTCGGCAGAAGGCTAAGCGTGACTTATCAAGGACCTTTACTTTGATACACAGGTTCAACTGTCTCTAATATTTGTGACAGTCTTACACGACAGTCTTCTGACGTCATATGTACTTTTTACAAAATTTGCATATCTCAGAATGTATGCCCTCTTGGTTAATGACACTGCAAAACTGATTGTTCATGGACAGACGAAAAGCACGTATCTTGGAAAAAAGCGATTTACGCGAGATATTCAAGCCTCTTGACTTTATGAAAACGTACTACATGTATTTCAGACTGGCTGAAGTTGGAATCGTTAGCAAATCGTTATGTCTCTGAACACACCGAAAAATAGTTTCATTTTGATATCTCATATTCATATGTGCATGTGTGTGTACATTTTGAAAGTGGCCTTTTTTCTCTCTCCCAACATCGTCAGCCCGATATCATCTTGTCTTTCCGTGCATTTCTGCATTTGTTCCCTGCGCTGCTGCGCTGTTGTGTGTACGCTACTTCGAATTTCGTCTATTGCATTTTTGAGACAATTTAATTAACCTTTTTCTGTTGACAAGTTGCGGTGGGGGAGGGAGAACTGAAGAGGACAGTAGGAGGCCTGTGATGGAGTGCTGACGATAGACTGCCCCACATGAAAGGGTCAGGGTTTGAGAAGAAGTTCGTCTAGAAGCAGGTCACGCATGCGCACTCCAAGAAAGCAGGTGGTACGCCAGTGATTTAAATTCTCCTCACGTGGCTTGCCAGGCGACTATCAACAACAGAGTTCGGGGGGTGGTGAGGTGAGGCTGAGGTTCTGGGGGTGGAGACTTTGTATAGAGTGTTGTTAGACACTTCCTGCCGGGTGCAAGACACACCTGGTTCTTTGCTAGCACCGAGAAGGGGGGGGGGGACAGGGTGAAGGGGGAAAAGTGGGGGTGAAGGAGGGATAAATGCAGATGATGCCAAACCACCCATCATTTTTTAGAAGCTCTGTAACAATTGGTCCATGCAGAAACTGTGTTTATAGCTGCTGTAGACGTCCTTATCGCTACGTCGGCCTGCTTTTCTTCGTCCTCTCTTTCTGTCCTATCGCTCACGTCTTCCCTTCTTTCAACTCATTCTCTCTCTCTCTCTACCCATCCCTACAACTTCCCACTCGCTTTATATGTGTTTGAGGGTAAACAGGCAAAGAGACTAGCCCGGACATGAAAACATCCGTCTTTAAATCATGAAAAAACAAACGAAAAAACTACAAAAGCAGCGAACAATCCAGACACAAGTCTCATGCCCACTCAAGACCGGCGCAAATCTCGTATCACGCGAGAGATGACGAGAGCGGCACAGCACGAGGCCTCTTCACGTTGAACATTTTCAAAACAAGACTGCGCGCAACAATTAAGACTACCTTCAACAACTGCTGAGTCATTTCTGATTTCGCTTTTGGTGAAGCTGAAGAACGAAATAGAGAGAAGACAAGAAGAAAGATTATAAAAGAAGCGAAAGAAAGAAAGATGGGGGATAAAGAGGGGAAAGGGAGGGAAAACAAGAGAAAGAGAGAGAGTGAGTGAGAGGGAGAGAGGCCCCACTCATCTGCCTCATCTTCTGTTGACCAAAGACTACAGTTCTGGCAGCGTTCGCGCAAGATGGCCAAAGCCTCTCTGTGAGTCAGTTCCATCCAGTTTGACACAGACAATGGTTCTCGGAGTGGACAAAGAAATCTGCCACCTCCTCGGGTTCGTGTCTTGGAGGGCTTCCTCCCAATGATGAGATCGTAATCAGGCTCGCCTTCTGACAATGGCGTCTGGCGAGGAACAAAGACCCGTCGGCCGCTACTGGGGGAAGGCTGCTCTGGTGCTGGAGTTGGTTTTAAGCGCGGTACAATGAACACCAGGATGGCTGCCAGAGAGAGTGTGTGCATGTAGGAACAATAACCCCTATCCCTCGGTTCCCACCCCACTCTTTCCGCAGCCACACACATCAGCACACCCATGCACGTCACGCACGCACGGACGGGTGGATAGGACACACAGATAATACACACATTCGCAGGCAGTCTGCACGCAAAACTCGCACTGACATCTGAACAGTTGATGTATTATGTAAGAAATTAATAACTGAGCTGGCAACAACAGGCCGGATTATAGCTAAAATATGTCTATTCAATTGCTCTCTTACATATTTATGTTTTCATTCATCCATTCAACATAGCTTAAGAACGACTTTAAAATCTGCATGACAATGATGATGATGATGATGATGATGATGATGATGATGATGATGATGATGATGATGATGATGATGATGATGACGACGACGACGACTTCGACGACGACGACGATGATGATGATGATTGTTGTTCGCACTTCAACGTTCGGCTACTTGGTTTTTTTCTTAGTAACGACCACGGTTTAATCCTCTAATTTTTCTTGAATTTTCACAGTTTGAAATCAATCATTACGCCGTTTGCTTAGGGTCTTTCCTTAACTGGATTAACGTGCGACCTACATCTCTGAGCTTGCTCGTTGTACCCCTGGCTAAAGCGAACTTATTTGTCTTATTAAGAAAGGCCTTGAAACAAATCATCGCTGTTTGTTGACGGAAGAGCTGCAGTGATGATGGAAAAAAACGATTCTCTTCTCGAAAGGATTTCTTTTCTTTTGTCTGCGAAATCCCCCTCCAGCCCCCGAAGACTCCTGTGGGCGCAGTGTACAGCTCCCTCCAGCCCCCCGAAGACTCCTGTTTGCTTAATGTACAGCTCCCTCCAGCCCACCCACACCCCAAGACTCCTGTGTGTGCAGTGTACAGCTCCCTGCGGTCACAACAGTCCAGGCATCAGTTTCAACCCCAGCAATATGGCGTCTGTGTCCGTGTCTCCCAGAGCCTCCAGCCGCGAGGGGGAATAGAGAACCCGCTCTAATACTCCAAGGTAAACAGCGAACCCCGACAAAAATGATTTTAAACGATTCACAGGATGAAACTTTGATGAAGAGCCGAGGTCAACAATTTCATTACTAGAGTGGCCACCCTTCCTCTCCCCTAACAGCAGCAAATACTTGTCCCGAGGGGCTTGCCCAATATATGCCGACAGCATCGGGTATATAATCCGAACAATGTTCTGTCTGTTTGTCCGTCTGTCTGTTTATCTGTCTGTCCTTCCTCTGTGTGCGTGCGCGTTCTGCCGCCCCACTCTTCTCTTTCTTCCCCTGTTCTCGTTCCCCATCTCCCCCTCTCACCAAAGACCCCTCCACCTCTCCTGCCCCTTCATCTCGCACTCTTTTCCTTCGTCTTCCTCGTGTTTCTTATTTAAACGACAAATAAATGGGTTTGACCTTTATTTTCTGTTCTTGTCGTCTATGTCGTTACACGCTTACTATTTCAAGTAGGTGGAAAAACACCATATTTTTGGAATCATTTATTCCATACGACACAACAAGAAGTATTACACAAAGAACAAAATATAGCCATCTGACATATCACCTAACACCATCACATCTGCTCTGGATTACACCTTAATGTTTCATTACAATATCATCTATTAACCATAAGAGCTCGATCAAATCGTTCATGACCACCATCATTGATACGCTGCCAGTTATATTAAATACTATGCGTAGCTGTGTCTGTGGCATAATCCGATAATCCATTTTCTGTTGTCAACTTAGTCTTTAACAAGACCAGTACCAGCAGTTCCATAATTAACTTCATCATCTGCAGCATAAGTGTTATTTTGTATGCATCGTTTGCATCCGTTATGGTACATCATTCACATCATATGCAGCATCAACTACTTATCTTTCACTGCGAGCAGCGTTAGTTTCTTCATCACGCGCAGAATCAACTACATCTTTTCTGCGTCATCCGCAGCACTGACTGCATCACAGCGAAGGAAACCGACAGCACCTGCAGCTGCCACCAAGCTGCGACAGCAGTTAACCGTTACGGCGGCGTTGCATCGTCAGCAACAGCGACAACAGTTTTGGCCAGGATTCTCTGGTCACTCGCCCCTTTTACTCCTCCCCTCCCCCCGCCCGCCGTCCGTGACGCCTGGACAGTGCTGCTATATCCCCGCAAGACAGATTGTTCACCGCAAACAGAGAGCAGGCATCAATATTTGAACACCCGCGCTCGGCCGCACCATTGTGCTGATCTCTCACCACAAGGGAGGCAGATTTATTGTGAGTAATGGCCCCCTTCGCCCAACACGCTGAAACCTACTGTGTCTACCGAGAGCATCCACAGCTTTGTTACCTCCCTTCATGAAATGGAGGCCTGGGAAGGAGTAGATGAAATGGCGAAAGGGCGGCAACTTAAATTATGACTACCGGAGGTATCCTCACGCCGTGATAATTTTCTCGTTATATACCTCTCTCTCTTTTTCTTTCCTTCTTTCTTTCTGGAAATATTTCGTTTTGCATTGTTTGTTTGTGTTTATCTCTTCTCTTTTCTACCTCTCTCTCTTTATTTACTTGTTTCCTTTCTTTACTTTTCCTTTTCTCTACCTCCTTATTCACTGTGGTTATTTATCTTTTCTCTCATTTTTTTGATGTGAGTGTTCTGTGGGCGCGTTGTTTCGTGTGTTTTCAAAACAAGCGTTGGTGTGCATGTGAGTGCGTATGTGCGTACACGAGGGGAATCGAGCACTTCGTCATCTCTCCGTTTTTTTTTAATACGAGCACAATCCTCTTTCCTCTCATCTCCGATCTCTTCGCACCCACCCTGGTCTCTTACTGCCAGATTATCTCCCGTGTTTAGACAGGCGGCAGTCGGCGTTGTGATCAGCCGGCCTTGATGTTCTTCTGAGGCTTCCCGCTTGCGGGGCGGATCAGCCACCCTGCCCACCTTTCCCGTCTGAAACTGCAGATTAATCCAATCTTTCTTCCAGATTCCTTGCTCTCCAGGAGCTAGCGCAGGGTTCTACAGCTTGTCGTACGACAAAGACCAATGTCATGTCCAATTTCAGAGCAGTCAGTCGCTTCACCACTGGGAGGTCGAGAGGGCGCCTGTATGGTCTCCCCTGGTAAGAGGGTTTGAAAGGAAGATAAGGATGGATTTTTTTTATCTACCTCTTCTACCGATACTTTTGTGGTATGTCCCCTTTCATTTTTCTCCACCCACTCTCCCCTCTCCCCCCCCTCCCGCTTCTATATCCATCTTCCTCACGTCTCCCCGCTATGTCAGTCCATCCATCTACCCATGCATCAGTCTGCCTTTTCAACTGCCTTTTGTGTTGTATGTGTCTCGAAAAAATAAAAACAAACGAAAACATAACGAATCAAAGAAAAATAAAGCACAGAGAAAGAAGACTAGTATTATACTATAAAGCAAATGGTCGATCATCTGTTGACAAGCATGTCGAAAGCGAAACAAGGAAAACATATTTTAAGTCCAGACAATCCGCTGTCACCACCGGAATTCCGTGACTTAAGCATACACAACCCTCCCGATACTGACGACCATATGTTTGCTGCTTTCCCATATTGAAATAAATATCCTATGGTCATAGATCGCGATCCTGATCACTTGAGACTAGACAGTATGTTGGCTGGGAACTGTCAGCAAGTGACATTGATATTAATGGAGAATTTAGACAATTTCATCACTTGCTTCTTTTCTGTTCCTCTGTGTGCGGTGCCCTTCCTTTGTCACCAGCCACACATATGCGTCTGTGTATGGGGTTGTGGATGCTTTTGTGCCTCTGCGTGTGTACACGTGCATGGGTGCGTTTCTAAATTTCATTCTTTCGTCAGTGCGTGTCTCTATGTAAACTCTTGCGTATATGTATTAGTACGCGTGTCTCTCTGTCTCTGCATGCATGAGTACGGTTCATGAGTACTCGACAGGAAGGCGTTTCAGTGTTGTCGCCTTTCGCAAGCCCACGCATCCCGATAAGCAATGCCACACGCATGCGCAGTCAGCTCCCCTAGCCCCTGCCGTCAATATTGGCGGGCAGATAAGAACTCTAACAATCCCTTCCATCCGTGCAGTTATCGCGCCTGGGGTGTGCGCGCCCGTAAATAAATTGTGTTTTTGCTTCTGCTAAAGTTATTCTTCTTCGCCCAAACCTACATGTGCTTAACCAATCAAGAGGAACAAGATGCAATCTTTCGCCTCCAGCATGCAGACAAGGCACAAAAGGGTGATTTTCTAGAAGGCTCTCTCCTCCAGATTTCATCCAGGGCAAATTGTCCAGAAGTCTCTGCCTCTGCGGCGAAGTGTTGCCAGGGATTGGCTTTTGATAATGGCAGCTGGGACGCACTTTTGTAACTTCTTTCAAAAGAATATTGTGTCGGTTTCCAAAGAGCCAGTCCTGTGGCGGACGCGAGAAAACAAGGTTTAGAAACGAACGATTATTTGGCCCGTTATTCAAAAACAGCGCCTGTGATAAAGATGTCAGTGTTATCTGTTCTATGCTTGATTTTGTTGAAACTTTCCCCATAAGAGAACATTATAATATGTCAGAGTGGGAGGGGGTTATTTATGAATGGAGCGTGCACAGCTTACTCGCCTGCACGGTTTCAGGTGCCTACGTCCGTATGTCTATGCGACTGGTTACTTATTGTTTTGTGTTTAATGCTTTTGAATGGGTCTAATATACGACTAATATATCAACACATACAACTAGCAACTTTCATATGTGTAAATAGTGAGCAGCGTCTGAAATTCTCCGTTTAAACCACCACAGATAAAACAGCCTGAAGGGGCAAGCTAAAAAATTAATCTTTCGGCTTAAGTGGATGCCAGTTATTCTCAATAATAAACGAAATGTAGGAACGTGTTATCACCATATGCCCATTACTGGTCACTTCGTCATTACAGGGAATGGGATGGCAGGTCAATGAATATTAAATTCATTAGTGCATCTAGAGCAATCAATTACCTTATTTTAATCAGCGTTGTCTTAAGTTCGATCTCAGACACTGGGCAGCATTTGGAATCCAGCGACTGTGGCCCTACTTTTACTAAAGATGTGGACATAAAAGTAAGATTTAATTACGGTTGTCATGAGCAGAACATCACAGGGCTGATTTCTTTCTGCCATCAAAGGTCTGATAAAACCAGTGTGACAAGGCTGCTCATAAGATTTCCAGAAAATACTGTTGTTTCTAATATTAAATCATTACCAATGTAACGCTTTGTCCGCGTCGTGGATAAAGGGTTCTGTGAAAGCTTTGCAACATGCACTAAAAACTTACTTATACAGAAATAATTTAAATTTCTCGCTCACGTTGAAGGATAGATTTTGTTAGTTACCTTCAGTGCTAGATAACTGTGGGTGAGGCGGGTGAACAGCAGTAGAAGACAGAAAGCGGTAGAGATGAAGTGGAGACAGGTGCAAAGTACAACTCTGTTGAATCTCTTCACTACAGGTACGAACGCAGTGACAGACATCGTCCTTTGTATTTGAAAAAAGCTAGAAGACAAACAGGTAAGCTGGCGGCCTGAAGTGTTAAAAGACGCAAAGCAGTTTACTTGTATATGACCTTTGAGATGTACAAGGCCAAGGTCACACGAGATTGATGCGTCTGCTGAACTCCGGAATGCAAAGGTCAGAGTGCAAGATGAAGGTGCAGCTGCACAATAGTGGATGTATCAAGTGTCTGACAGGACCAGGTAAAATATGTGTGTGCATGCACGCTCACGATCGCGCGCTAGAAAGATTTAATTCCCTTTGTTTGGTAGGCTTTCGAGCTTTTCAAAAGGCGGTTTTTAGAGAGAGAGAGAGATAGAGAAAGACATCGACTTTACTTGCATGAAGCAGTTTCCCAGACTTCTTTAAAAGGTTTCTAAAAACAACCTTCTGCTCATCTTTGCTGTCCTCTTGAGCCGTCAGTGTCCACAGTCGGAGAAAAGGTAAACCCAAAGAGACAGAGGAAGAATTTTCGGTAAATTTTTGTATCACGCTGTCTACAAATCCTCTGTCCTGGCAGCGACTATTGTGTGTTAAGCAAAATGTCCTTACATGGACAATTGATGAAAGCTTTCTTTCAGTGTAAGCAATAAGCAGTCTTGTACATGCGGTACGTGTGCAGTATACATAAGTCAAAAGAAAGACGGGAAAAGGAAGGGTTAATGATCGTGCATAAGGGACGGAATATGTGGGGATGGAAAGGGACATATTTACTATATTTACTAACAGAATGGAGGAGGCAAGCGTGGAAAGGCAAGACAAGTGTGGACAGGAAAGACAAGTGTGGAAAGGAAAGACAAGTGTGGAAAGGAAAGACAAGCGTGGAAAGGAAAGACAAGCGTGGAAAGGAAAGACAAGCGTGGAAAGGAAAGACAAGCGTGGAAAGGAAAGACAAGTGTGGAAAGGAAAGACAAGAAGAAACCCTTTGGATAGTGGAACAAGGGAGAAACAAGAACATACAAGAAAAAAATTTACACAGAGAGGAAAGAACAAAGTAAAGAGAAGAGAAAAAGATAGAGAGAAAGAAGGGAGAATGATAGAGAGAACAAAGAAAACAGAAAAGAGACATAAACAATGCAGCTGTGTTACCGAGACAAGAACAGAAACAAACATAAATCATATTAAGACAGAACGACTAGATGTCTCGAATCGTTATCCTGAAATCTTAAAAAGTGAAGCAATCTGTTCAGTCCTATCGCTGCATATTCTCGTAAACGCATAAAAATCAAATGAGATCAAAGGAGACATAGCGCTTAACTTTCTTTAAAACATTTAATAACCCTATGTCAAAGATTATTTCGCCTTCAGCTCCTACGAATCAACGTAACCGGAGCTGACAAAGGTATTGAAAACACGGCAACGCAGAGATGCATTCAGCTAATGCAGTTTTCCGTACTTCCAGGAAAATTAACCTTACATACCCGCAATCCGATGCATTTCATGAAAGTTTGCCTTATAACATTACAGCGAACGATAGTGAAACTATGTATGCGGCCAGGTCTATATAGACGTAATTTCCCATGAGCTCCAGGCAGGGATCATCATCTGCAGAGCTAGAAATTGAAAGGAGTTTAATTTTAGGGCTGAAACGCTCCCTCCGTGGAATGGGGATCGAGGGGCAGATGAGAGGAAGGAGGTGTTCACCCCAAAGACATGGCCCGGGATGAGACGCGGAGGGAAATAGCATTGGACATCTGCATCCGCTTCATCATTACCATTATCGTCCGGCGTAAAGCATGACATTCTCAGCAGAGCTACTCTCTACCTGCTTGCCTGCCTGCGTGCCTGCCTGCCTGCCTGCCTGCCTGCCTGCCTGTCTGCCTGCGTGCCTGCCTGCCTGCCTGCCTGCGTGCCTGCCTGCCTGCCTGCCTGCCTGCCTGCCTGCCTGCCTGCCTGCCTGTCTGTCTTTCTGTCTGTCTGTCCGTCTGTCTGTCTGTCTGTCATGTCTTAAGGGCTTATCACTACTGTAACTCAGTAGCGTAAAAACTGGATAACGGAAAGAATAAGGAGGGACTGATGGAGGGAAAGAACAAAGAAAGGAAGCAATGAATAATGAGAAGGCATATTTCAAAGTGATTAAGCAAAGAATAAAGCAGATGGCTTCAGAATGTTGCTGAATTCCCAGATGAGCCCACTTTGTTTTTGGATTTGTTATGGGCCAAGACGGTCAGTGCTCTAAAGGCATGTCTATGGCACGTGACAACTCACTCTGGGGGAGGGGCTAGGAGGAGGAGCGGGGAAACGAAACGAAGGAGAGAGAGGAGGAGCGCAATGAGTCAAAAGAGGAAGACGGAAAGAGGAAGAGGAGGAGGACAGCGCTCTGCAAATCTGTATCCCATCCACCAGCTGAAAGGTACCTCCAAACTGCCCGAACCCATTCCAGAGTAGCAGCAGTAGTACACCTCAGCCTCTAGCGCACCAACAGCAGGGCGACTCCTTCGGCACAATCGCTGCTGATGGCTAGACAGAGGCGGCCATTTTCAGAAAGGGGGTGCGGGGGGGGGGACATTTTTGGGAGTGATCCGCCACCGATCGACGTTTAATCTGTCATACGTCAGGCCCTTAACGAGGCCCGATGAAAATGCTTCAGGACCTGAAGGGGGCGCCACGAGCCCATCTCCAAATCGATGGTTGTCTCCCTTGCAAGAACCCACTGTCCAATCCTGGTCCTGATTTATGCACCCGTAGTATTGAATGACCTTACCCTTCAAGTCTGAGATTATTAGTACTGGTGTTGGTGGAGTTCCCGGATGAAAGGAAAAAGGATGGACTGGAAGGGAAAAGAAAACAGATTAACCAATACAAGGAAGTAAAGTGTAAGAAGTAGTTAAAAGAAAAGGAGATTTTAGAAGGAAACGGCATCAAAAGGACCTAATAGTCCTGTCAAAAAGGGGAAAAATATAAGAGGAAACGAACAGAACAGGAAAATAAAAGAAAATCTACTAGCAAGGAACAGCTGAATTTGCGCTTGCACAAACTAGGGCACTCTTTGGGTCAAGATATATTTCAACCAATTTTTTGTAAACTTCTGTGGTGAGCGCATTGAAGAGCAATCATTTCGTTTAGTTTCGTTAATTTAAAAAGTGTATACTCTCTTGTGTATGCGGCACATAAGATACTCTTAACATTGTCTTGCCTCAGGCTTACGCAATCTGCATGTAAAATTAGCTTGAAAAAATAGATGCAAGTTTTTTTTTACCATGAGTTATAATGTAAAGAGACTTTTTTTTATTTCGCGGAATACAAAGAATGTGAGAAGAAACAGGAAAGCGGTCTTTCTATAAGTGCATCTGAAAAGATCCAGTTTCCAATTCAGCTGCAGGACAATAATTATATCTATATAGTATAGTTTTTTTTCTTTCGCGTCCTCCAATTAGAAGTTTCGTAGTTTTCTGAATTACGAATGACTTGTATAATAAATTGAGAGAGTTAAATCAAGTGGTGGTGCGATGTTGGAACAGACGAAGAAAGAAAGAAAGAAATGGACTGCACAACTGCACAGACATGCACGCACGCGCATGCGCACTCACACATGTAATGGCTCGGCTGACCTGCACAGCATTCAATTTGTCACGTGGGTCCAATTAGACCCTGTCTTCGTAAGGACCACGCCCCTGTCGTTTGGAAGAGCATTGGGCACCTGCGGACAGCTTTTTTCTTTTAGTTCGTGAATCCGATGGAGCGCTTGTACCCCGTACTATGGGGGAAACCCCTTTTCAAAGGCTACCAGCCATGCTGACATATTATTATTATTATTATTATTATTATTATTATTATTATTATTATTTGGATACAACATAACCGTCAAAGTCGACAAGTTCATTATGTGTATGCAAATGTCAACGTCGCGCCGGCTGCTTGATATTTGTTAAGATCCCAAGTCCCGTGATCTTATGGGGTGAGTGTTCGCGATCATTCTGTAGCAGCCATCAATACAAGACCTGTCTTGCAGGTGTCTGCATTGCGCGCTATGCCTCCGGAAGCCACACTTCCGGTAAAGAGGGACACTTCCGGTTCGATGGATAATCTGACTTCCGGGGAGCTACAGCAGCGCCGTGTGTCGTGTCATTAGTTAATGCATCTACATTCACGTCCGTTCCCAACAGACGCGAGGATGCAGAGAGTAACACGGAATGTATAGCCGCTAGTGAAAAGATGTGAATAACTGTAAATGATGGCTAGAAATAAGCACGTCGTTTGTCACGTGACAAGGATCATGGTAAATGTGAGCTTTCTTCTCCGGAGACGACCTATTTTAAAATCAATGTTCGTGGGAAAATTGTCAAAGTTTCATGTTATGATTTAGCAGTTACTAGCACACTGTTCCATATTGAAAATATTTTTTTTTAATTTTTCGTTTATGTATCCCTTAGAATTTCGTCTATGTTTAAGATCGCTAACTTTGACAAAAGTGAGCTTTCTAAGTTCCTTTCAGACGTTTCCGTTCCTCAGTGAATGCAAGAAAAGAAAAGGAAAGAAGAACAATCGGCACCCTGGAAAAGAAGTTCAGCAGTCGTTTTCAATTTATTTCACTGCATCAGCCTGTAAATACTAGCAGCAGTTTCCGTAAAAGCTGCTATCTAAGGAAGCAAGTGAGACAGAAAATCACGCACCAGCGAGCTCATATAATTCCTGACACTGCGAAGAGCAGCACAATATTGTTTGTGTTTAAGTTCACTCATTAAACCTAAGGAAACGCTGTGCGCTTGTGCTACTTTCTCGTACATCTGTCACTGCAAGTAATTCCCTACATCCATAACCCAAGCAGGGCCTTCCCTCGCGGAGCGCGAGCCTTTTACCAGACATTCATCATGGGGCACCCCTGGGGTGTTCCGTCGACGCTGACGGCGGGACTGGAAAAGGGTGTCTGAGGGTTCCAGGCAGTTCAAACCTCCAGGAAGCCTTGGGCAGACGTGACAATAACTACAAAATCCACGCGACAGCTGCAGGTTGGGTGAAAGAAAATGGCTGAACCGCGTGATTTAAAAAAAAACCATTCTGGGCCACAGTTTGATGTGCCGCGCATGCGCTAAATTCAAGGTGGCATGGGGGAACTCGACTTGTGATGTCTGTCGACAACTAATGAACTAGATTCGGTTAGAATGAATGAGATTCAGGAATTTGGCTGTAAAATCGAAACAGAAAGAAGCCCCTCCCGTTGTGAATTTAAGTGCACACTCTGGATTTTACCTCTCAGAGTTTTTTCCCCAACTCAAACATTTCTCAGATATCCCGAGTGTGCATTTAAAATTCTTTTTCTTTCTTACTTTCTTATTTTTTTTATTCTTGTCGCTTCTGAAACTGCAAACGACTGACCCAGCATTACAAATTTATTTATTCTTTTAACAAATCATAAACACCTCTGGGAGTCATCTTTCGCAGTTTTCCCGTCTTTGCTAACAAGCGGAGGAATCCGCAGCAATCCCTTTATCGCTTGCTATGGTGCCAGTTTGTCAGGAAATGACAGACGCGTGTTGCGGCGTTGCCCGGTAACAGCTGTGTTACAAAACTGTTAATAAATATTCAGGAAGTGTCTTGTCAACAGGTCTCCACCCCAGGACTTGCGGCAGATAAAAACTTGGCTTACGCCGGAGATAAACCAGGAGGAGGCGAAGTGTCGAGGTGCAGGCAGGGTCGGACTGTCGACTTCATTAGGGAGGAAACAGTGTTTACAACGGAAGGGGGTTGGGGGCGCGGGGAAGGGGCTGGTGGATGAGGAGAGGTCACAGTGCACTGTGACGTCTTCTTTTCTTCTGCTGTTCGGAAGACTATGAAAGTGTGGGAAAGGATCAGACCAGGGATAACATAGTATTTTCATAGGGAAAAGGTCACAGCTGCTTTGTAGATTGCGTAAAAGTGCGTAAAAATGCTGTTACTGGGTACAAACTACACACCAGACTCGGTAGGGGGTATATATCATTGCACTTTTTTTGTTTGTTTTATTTTTACACTATTCAATTCTAGAGTTAGGTTTCATGGGTTAACTTGGTATTGAAGTCTCACGCCAGAAACGTTGTGGAGGAGGGGGTAGAGTTGATTCGAAATTCAGGCACTGAATAATGGCAGCGGCGCTCTTTCTGGCTTCGGGTCATTACCTGTTGCCAGTTGCTCAAAATGGCTGTAAAACGTCTGCAATTTGCTGTATTTACCCTCGGCCTTACCTCCCCTTGCACTACGCATTAGTCGCCGCTTTCTCTGGGAGGCCACACAAGAAGCTGTAGGGAGTCTCAGGGCAGACCAAACTTTTTGAAGGTTTTTTTTTGAAGATAGGGTGTCGTGCTGGCTGTTTTCTTCTCACTAACTCCGTCTTTTCGTTCGCTCGTTTACAGATGGCTTCTTGAAATCTAGAGGAAAGAAATTTTATGAGTGTTTGGGAGAAGGAGAGAGAGAGAACTAGGAGAGGGGAGATAGGGAGGAGAAGTTTAGGACTGGGTGGGGAGGCGTTGGGAGGATGAAGATGGACGCAATAGCAATTAGGCCTTTCGGCGCATCGCTCACCTATTTTTAAAGCCGATTCAAAGCCGACAGACAAGGAGCAGAGATCAGTGTCACCAAACGGTTTCTGCTTTGTCGAGTGGTAAAAAAAACTTCTACTGAATGGAAAGACAGATTCTGAAACGCATTTCGCTGACTAGCTTATGATGCAGCAAGAAAGAAAGGTACTTGATACAACAGCGGTAGTAGGCTGTACTAGGGGCGGGGGTGGGGGCGGAAAGATAGAAGAAAAGCAGAAGATTGATGGGTAAAACTGCAGGAGGGGTTGGCTGGGGAAGGGGGCAGTGAGCACAAAGATGTCTCCCCTCCCCTGTGCCTGTATGAACAGGAGAAGTGTCTACACACTAGCATTTTTCTGCTCCAAAAGAGGCGAATTTCAAGCGAGATGCCGAACAGCAGAAATCCGTTCTGAACGAGGGCTAGAGGATTGAGGAAGATGGCAGTTGAATGCTTTTACCCAGGGAGCCGTCAAAACTGCTGATGAAGAAAAGCCTGGGAGATAGTGACAATGATGATGATAAACGCGATGAGGGTAGTTATTTCGTAGTAATCGATAGTGAACTATGGGGAAAAATACGCCAATGGCTGGCCATGGTTTCATGTGTAATTGGGCCTCATCTGTCGCTAGTTACGCGTCAGGAGTTTAGGGTTCTGAAGCGGCTAGACATGTCAGCATCGTGTGGCTGATTCCCAGCCTTGTTCTTCCTGACGAGACAGGAGTCGCTTAACGAACTCCTTTCCGCGGCCACAGAATCGCTCGTGCAGTCTGTGCGTGTGCATGTGCGCTTGGGGACGTGGGTGGATGGGGAACTAGGGTTATGGGTGCATGCCTGCAGGGAGGCTGGGGGATGCGCATGGGTCCGTGCCTTTCCATGTGCGTAAGGTCATGCATGTCCATCAGTTGTGTGTGAGACTGTGTCCGTAAATGTACATGATGAATACGTTTCACGTTTGTAAAAGTATGGGGGAACGGGACGGGGGCGGGGAGGCCTAAGAAGAATGCCCCCCCCCCCGTGGGACTGGTGGGTTGACGATAATTCTTTCATGTAGTGGACATAAAGGAAGGTTTATTTATTTTTAAGTTTTGGGTAAAATGCACAAGAAGCAAATTCTTATCCTCTTTTTGGTAATTTCAAACCTTTGTACGACCCTTGTCAAAGTACGGATTTTTATACCTTTCTAGTGGTTCGCCAGATCACGCCACACTGTTATCTTTCCCGTCATCGTTTAGAGCTGCAAGGCAGATCCTTAAGTCTCGGTTTCGCACTTGAGATTTCACTGGGGGCCCATTACATGCTTCGCGCTGGGGGCAGAGTGGCCAGAGTTATGTGACAAGACCTGACGAAATCTCGTTTAACCACTCCCTGGACACTGGGGGAGGGTGGAGGACTATAATGGATCTCATTCACTCTGCCGCAGAACTTCAGGGATGTGAAGAGACGTCGAGGATATTTTGGAATGAAAACGTCTCATATCTCGCATGACTTGTGTCCCAGTCACCCATTCATATTTTCTTCTATCTCCCTACTGGCCGTATCTCACCCACTTCCCCATCTTCCTCCTTATCCTTATCAGCCCCATATCTCCTCCCCTGTTTCTTTCCTCCTTCCCTGCATGAATCGCCAAGTCAGTACATGTACAAGTCACTAATTGTTACAATTTTTCACGCACGCGAAAAAACCCACGCGCGCACGCACACAGAATCACACATAGTCGTGATGACTAGAAAGGGGTGTTACGTGTTACCCCGCCCCTTTAATATACATCGAAAAATCTATGCCATCGTTTGGTCTCTCTCTTCTCCTTTCTAAAGGGGTGGGGGTAACACGTAACACCCCTTCTCCTTCCTCCGGTTTTTTTAAAGCTGCAACCACAAAGTCCTGACTGTCTTTGGCTCCACGGTTTCTTCTTTCAAACCAAGAGATGCGCGCAGTCACAGACTCAAAACCCCTCAGTTCTTTCTCTCCGTCTCTGTCTCTGTGTCTGTCTGTCTCTCTCCCTCTCTTTTGTGTCTCTCTCTTGTCTTCCTCTCCTTTCCCCTCATTCTTTTCTTCTGTCTTCCTTCATCCCTTTTATTCCCATGTTCTATACTTCCCCCAACCGTTCACAATCTCCTCTTCTCATTTCCTCTCTTCTGCTTCTCGTTCGCTCTCTTCCTGTTCATGCGTTGCTATGGCGTCATATCCCCTCTGGCTGCAATATTTTTTTTATTTCCCGAAATTTTTCACGCTCGAGTTGGTTTAGTTTGCTCCCTGAGGCTTGCCGCTGGCCTCTTGCACCCCTTCTCTCACATTCAATGCATGGGAAGCTGTCCCACAGGGAGATGAAAGGTCTCCACTCTAAGAACTAACAAGTCTCCACACTAAGAAACTGTCTCCGCACCAAGGAACTAAGCTAAGAAACTGTCTCCGCACCAAGGAGCTAACATGTCTCACACTAAGAAACTGTCTCCGCACAAGGAACTAAGATGTCTCCACACTAAGAAACTGTCTGCGCACCAAGGAACTAGCGTGTCTCCACACTAAGAAACTGTCTGCGCACCAAGGAACTAACATGTCTCCACACTAAGAAACTGTCTCCGCACCAAGGAACTAAGCTAAGAAACTGTCTCCGCACCAAGGAGCTAACATGTCTCACACTAAGAAACTGTCTCCGCACAAGGAACTAAGATGTCTCCACACTAAGAAACTGTCTGCGCACCAAGGAACTAGCGTGTCTCCACACTAAGAAACTGCGCACCAAGGAACTAACGTGTCTCCACACTAAGAAACTGTCTGCGCACCAAGGAACTAACATGTCTCCACACTAAGAAACTGTCTGCGCACCAAGGAACTAACGTGTCTCCACACTAAGAAACTGTCTGCGCACCAAGGAACTAACATGTCTCCACACTAAGAAACTGTATGCGCATCAAGGAACTAGCGTGTCTCCACACTAAGAAACTGTCTGCGCACCAAGGAACTAACATGTCTCCACACTAAGAAACTGTCTGGGCATCAAGGAACTAGCGTGTCTCCACACTAAGAAACTGTCTGCGCACCAAGGAACTAACGTGCCTCCACACTAAGAAACTGTCTGCGCACCAAGGAACTAACATGTCTCACACTAAGAAACTGTCTGCGCACCAAGGAACTAACCTGTCTCCACACTAAGAAACTGTCTCCGCACCAAGGAACTAACATGCCTCCACACTAAGAAACTGCGCACCAAGGAACTAACATGTCTCCACACTAAGAAACTGTCTGCGCACCAAGGAACTAACATGTCTCTACACTAAGAAACTGTCTGCGCACCAAGGAACTAACGTGTCTCCACACCAAGAAACTGTCTCCGCACCAAGGAACTAACATGCCTCCAGACCAAGGTGCCACAGCCCAGAGATGCAAGGAAACGACCAGCAGCCGCAGGTGGATCGCGAAATTACTGAACAGTTGCCTCCGGAGAACCGCGTGACACGCGGAGTACACGTAATCTCGAAGTGAAAAGTATGTAGGCCTGGCTTCGATTTCAAACGCGAGTTGACAGCTTCCTCAAGAAACAGGGAAGAAAAAAACGTGATCGTTTTCTTCTGTAGTCGGTATACTACGAGTTAGACAACAAGGAGAGGAAAAATTTGCGAAAATTTCTAATTTTGAATTTTTTATTTTTTTTCTACAGTATAACTTGGTCTTTCACTCACTTGCTCGTTTGCTCTCACTCACTCCCATTCACGTCACGCCACAGATGCACTCACAGTGGATCGCCAGAATCACGCGCGCGCGCGCGCGCACACACACAGTTGTGCAGCGACCAGGCTGATGATGCCATACTTAAAGAAAAAGATAAATACAGCATTTGCTGAATAAGAAATCTCTAGGAAAATAACGGGAACCTGTGAGATTATACAGCGCGATTTTACCTTCATGGGAGTAGGGCGCGGCAGAAAATGTGAGCGGCTTGTGTCGATCTCGTTTTGCGGTGCGGGCTTGCGTTGCAGCTGAATGCCGATATGGCAGAAGCAGGAAAATGGATAAAACCGATAAATATCGCAAAATGTTGCTTTTCGGACGGCAAAACGGGGCAACCCGAGAAGCTTTCCCCACAGAGAACGCGCTGCCGAAGTGGCAGCGCCCGCGGATCAATGGTATCTCTGGCTTTCCTTTACCCTCGATAAAACCGAGGGACGTTAACTCCAAACTACCCGAAACCACATTCATTCTCGCGCCTTCTCGGCTAAAGAGTGACTTTCTTCACACGTTATCCGACCTCCGGCGCCATTAGTCGTGTGCTGCGATTTCTGTGCAAGATCTTTGTGGTAGTGGGGGCTGTGGTTGTGGTTGTGGTGGGTAACACCACACAAAATCGTCGACGCATTTCACGTGATGATGTATCCCACCATGCCCTGGTATCACGTCACGTGATCATATCGAAACTATATATTGTTGCGTCTTCGCTACGCCCAGCAAGCCATTCCCGGCATTTTACTGTGCGGAATGTCTTCACATATCAGCATACATATGTAAAACAACACCATTATTAATCTATTTCTGACGCATAGACAGCCTGGTGGTGCTAGAAATATTGACACTTGGAGGTGTCTGTAGCGGTCTCATACCGTCTCAGCTATGTCGACCTTTGATCTAAAATGTCAGAATTCATCGTTCATGGTATCCATGGAAACGTGATTTTGTGTTTACTTTGTGTTGTTAGACTACTTCATTAAAAAAAAGGTTTTGAAATAGTTGTATTCACAAAGTAATTAACTGTACCCTGTCACTGTGACGATCCGACACAATGAATGCTATTTTTCCCTGGTACCCACAGCCTTAAGAAATTTTCTATTTGCAGCACCAGTTGAACGCTTTGCGGATAATTGTCATATGACTTTAAATAATAAACTATGTTGAAACCAATTCGACATTTATGATCAGCAATGCTGTTGACAGTGACTCGCAGTTGTGTTTTGGTAACTGACAAGGAGAATAAAAGAAGACCTGTAATAAAAGTGCAGAGAGAGAAAGAGAGCCTAGAACTGAGAACATTAAGCAGAATAATTGAATCGCGTCATTTGAACAAAAACATGTCACATGCCACTCCTAGGTTATCACCTGTCACTCGTAGTTTAGCCTGTTAGCTCCTCCCCCTCACGACACTTTGGAAGGGGTGTGCTACGTCATTAGCCATGACAGGCTGATAGCTCCGCCCCAACCTAGGCTGCCAGAACTGGTTTGAACTAGAATAGGTGGTTCCTGGAAACGCAGTACGAGAAAGGAAAGGGTACTTAAGCTTTGAACATTGGATAGATGACATACACACACGAGGGGATAGGACATGGAGAGAGAGTTAATGTAGCAGGACCACAAGAAGCGGACACGTGTAGACCCACGGACCTCTATCACCTCGCCATCTTAGCCAGGATGTCGGAAGAGCTTCAGCTAACAATCATGCGAATACACTGGGCTGTATTTCGCCGACACGTCTACGTAATAGACCTGTAAGTGACTGTTGACTGTGCCTTATAAGCTAAGGAGTGCTCTTGCCAAAAACTTATCTTAGAGTCTGGGACTCGGGTTGATTTAAGATAGGTGGTTTTATCCTGCTGGAGACAGGAGACGTCATAAGCTAGTGGCCGGGCAATAACGCCAAGAGGAGGTATAGAGTGTAGTGCTGGTCGTAGTGTTGTCACAACCTTCCTTGTTGGTCGCTGAATAGCTTTGGAAGTGTGTATCGCAGAAATAGTTGTTTCAGTAGTGACGAGAGTCGGAGCTCTGTTGTCGGTCACTTACTGTATTTGTGTATAGAGCGGGATCACAGGCCGTTTTGCAGTTTGATTTCCCCTCTGGAGTTTGATTATCTTCTTTGTCTGATACCGCGTGGTATGACGTAATCAGGCAGCGTCTTACCCTAGACACGAGCACGGTGATTCTTTGTAAATAATCTGTAGATATATTTGATGTTAGTGTTTGAAATATATGTTGAATAACGGTTCGCTGCAGATGTGTCTTTTACGAGGGTGGGGGCTCTTGAGGTAGTAGTGTTTTGCCTGTGAGAGACTGAGCGATCGTGTCAGAGTATGAGAATCTTTTCCCTCGGTAGATTTCTCTAGTTATTCTCATTATTTCATAGCATCGCCACCCTTTGGTGTAGAAACCATTGACCTGATGCGGTAAAGGTTTTGGTGACGACTGCTCAATTAAATCTACATTTACAAGATCACCATAAAAGTTTGTTCTCTAATCCTGGAGAAGTCGAGTCCAGTAAGTTAAGGTACGCCCCGCCACGTCACAAAACAGGAAATAAAAAAAATTATAAGACGTTCCCAGGTCAGTTACAATGTCAACAACCGCTTCTAAGAGAAAAAGACACAAACAATTTAGAGAGAGAACTCAAAGAAGCAAAACTAGACGAAGTTCATACGTCAAGGTTTATTATAATTCACTCAGTGTACTCAAAATTTTACCCTATGGCCGTCTATAAAAAATATTGTGTTTTCTACAATTCATAAAACCTTAAGTAACCGGTGTCAGGACCGTGTATGATGGAGTTTTCATAATGACATGAACACACGACAAGAGAAAATAAAAGTACAATAAAACCTGCAATCAAAATTTCATAGGCTTTTCTTGAAAGTGGTGTGTGTGTGTGTGTGTGCCCGCGCGCGAATGTGTGTGTAAAACAACGAACAAGATCAGCTTCAGTGATTGAAAATGAGATTTAGTTTCTCGTGGAAATACTTGAATCCCAGAACAGTGATCTTCCTAAAATCAAGCCCCGAGGCACGGAATTTAGAGGGTGTGATCCTATGTCCTCCCCAGACAACTGCCTTTCGGTGAGTCATCCCTTGTCACCACGCATGTCACGAACAACTGACTCCGGAATTAATCATTAAAGTCATCCAGGCGCGCGCGCACAGGCAGACAGACGCACGCGCGCCCACACACAGACATACTGAGGAGGAAAGAAACATTGCGAGGAGGAGAGAGAACTGGGGGGGGGGCTGTTTAATTACAACAGAAAAAAGGCAACAGCCTCGCCCTTTCGAAGTGGGCAGTTTGGTGGCGCGTTTTGCTGCGGTCCTGCCTCATTCCTCCCTTCTTTCCCCCTCCCCTACCCCTTCTTTGGGGAGAGTCGCGATTGGGGCGCGGGCAGCAGGCCTGTCATCAGTAGGTCACGAGGAAAGTGAGTCGCGTCCAGGCTGGCACCGGAAGTGCCATGGTGGTTTTCCTGTTGTAAACGACCCGATTGGTGCGTCCATGTCTGCGTGCGTGCGTGAGTGTATGTGGTGCGTGCGGTATACAACACATTCATGTGCAGTAGTGAAGGGAGGAGGGAATGGGGGAGGAAGAAATAGGACAGGAACTGGCAATTAAAGACTTGATAAGAGTAATTATATTTTGTTTTTCTCACGAAGAAGTGTAAGTTTAAAAAATAATAGATGCAAGAACAACAAAATACATGTCACCCCCCCCCCCACCAAAAAACAAAACAAAACAAAAACAAAAACACGAGTTTCAAACTGCGGTGGTACAGTTGCAGAGGCTGTGGATGGGATCGCGAATCTAATAGAGTAAGGTGGTGGAACACACGCATGCGCACGCATGCCCGCACGCACAAAGGCACTGCCCCCGCATCATCTAACTACATGTAGACTATGCAAAAGCAGAGAGAAGAAAGAGAGAAAAAGAAGTGCGAGGGGGGGAGTGCAAGAAAGAATATGACAATAATAAAAGTGTTCTCCGAACTGATTAAGGGCGCCAAAAGTCAGGCGAAGACAGCAAGCCAGACATCGACCATGTCACTTGATGTTTGCCGTGTAAGTAACCCCCTGACCTTCTCATTTTCTTCGAAATTCAGACGGTGCATCACGCACGTGCTTACTCACACCCAAGATACATGAGATGAAAGCAACACTTGGTTGCCAGACGCGTACTAAAAAATGGCCGGCAACAAATTTTGCCATTAAGCCTTCTGAAAGGGTGATGAGAAATCGATGAATTCTTCGCGCATTCCATTTATGTCTTCTCGCAAAGGAGGAAAACCCGTCGTGACATCACGTCGAAATTCAAGTAACGGGTGCAGAAGGGGAAGAAACACTCGTAGTGAAGAGAAAGCAGTTGATGTTCTTGGATAAATAAATGCGCAGGGTAAATCCATCTCTTGTTTAAAAGGGGGGAAAGTTAATTCCTTTTCAACCTCCAGATGGAAGAATGCCGTTTCGCAGGAAAAGCATATTATGCTGCCGTGGGTAATTCATGCAATCAATTATCTCGTCGACCAAAATTCGATTTTACTTTCATCCTTTTTTCCAAAGAAAAAAAAGGAAGGAAAAAATGAAAAGAGAGTGGATCTTTCTTTCCATCAGCTGAGGGTTTCTTTCTCTCTAGATCTCTTCGTCTCTCCTCCTTTGCTCCCTTCACACCGCCCCACACCACCACCGACTTACTTTCTCCTCCCTGTAAGTTTTGTTTCATTTCCTTGACACACACACACACACTCTCACACACTCACTATTCAATATCACTCGAAGATGTTCATCGCCGATATCAACATCATCATCACCATCATCGTCATCATTAGTCTTCTCTTTTTTTATTATGACTGCTAATTTTAAAACTCAAGCTGCCAGTTTGTATTTTCGTTCAGCAAAGACTAAAATAGAAGTTAACTAAAAGGAACTGCCCCAAGCTACATGAAACAACACAGTGTATCTGGCTGCAAGGAACATCTCGCGGACACCAGACGCCATAGACACAGCCCAGTTGCACGACATTTTAAGACACCCCTACATACAGCATACAACACGAGGGTCTGTGTCTTGAGACAAATGTGTGGTGACTCCATTGACCCCAAGAACATGGAGTCCCACATCATCTCCCACTTTGGCACCATGGCGGCCACAGGACTGAACCTACAAAACTAAACTACTCCCCCCTCACTTAACTTTCTCTTCTTTACCCACTTCCCTTTACCTTCCTTTTAATCCACTTCTCTCTCTCTCTCTTACCTGTATTTTGTCTCAGTAAAACACTAACTACCACCCCCTCACTAGGCTTTCTCTTAACCACTTCCCTTCATCTTCTCTGTAATTCA
The DNA here is from genome assembly GCA_004794575.1 of Lanistes nyassanus. Taxonomy (NCBI): domain Eukaryota; kingdom Metazoa; phylum Mollusca; class Gastropoda; order Architaenioglossa; family Ampullariidae; genus Lanistes; species Lanistes nyassanus. The sequence continues at coordinate 431,926 of SMGT01016278.1, forward strand.
CTGTTTGTCTTTTTCTCTCTTTTACCTGTATCTTTATTCTCCTTCCTTTAGTAACTAACCCCCTCGGTAAATATTCTCCGCCCACCCACCTCCTAGCCCCTTCTCGCCTCCTATGCGATTGGCTACCACTGCAGAGGAGGGTCGTGATCTGATTGGCTACCCTCATGACCTCTCGTGCCAGCTACCTTTTACTGTGAAACCTTCCCTGTCCCAGCCTTTTCACCGCACGCTGTGTGACCTATTTCACTGAGCGAAGTGCCTGTGTTTTGTCTTGATCGGTCTCTGTGTTTGTGTTGTCCTGACGAAGGGGTATTGCCCCGAAACTGTTGATTGTCTGTGTCCTTTCACCTAGCTCGGCGCAACACTTTTTTGCTTGTTAGGTTTATTTCCATCCGGCAGTCACTTCCAGCTTTTTATTTTTCACAAAAATATAAACAAAAACTAGCCGTATGTTAAAAATAGCCTGCTTATTCACGCTCATTCTTTGATATACATAAAAATTAATTCTTTTAAAAAAAGTGCGTGGTGTAAGTGTCCACTAATGTGAATCATTGAAATTGACTGCTGGCATGTGTCCAAAATGATATGCGTTAGCGTCTAGTGCCACTGCCATTCTGTCATACATAGGATTTATGGAAGGCAAATAAAGAGATAATAATAAATTGTTGTCCGAACTTTATACGACTGACTGGCTACAAATAAATACATATTTTCTCTCTCTCTCTCTCTCTCTCTCTCTCGGGTGTGTGTGGGTTTGTGCGAACGCTCACGTGCACTCGTGCTTTAGGTGGATAGACAGCAGAAAGAGTGAAGTTGAGCTCATAATTTGCGTGCCGCTGCCACTCTGGAACAGTCGTTTCCGCCGCTCCGTGCATTAAACATCTCCAGTACAGTTTAGCCTAAGTCCAGGACAACCGTTGCTCTATCCGCGCTGGAAATCAAGGTCTCTGGCGAGAATTTCATGGGATTCTCCGAGTTGCAGACGGAGCACAAAGAGAATTTAAAATGACAAGTCCGTGCTTGAGGACTGCGCTATAAACATCGATTAAATTTAGCCACTGAGCCCCGCATCAGATTAGACCCACCAACCCTGCGCACCCTCGGGCGACTGGACCCAGTCGTTTCTGGGACAAGACGGCCGATAACGGTTGTCATAAATCAGGCCAGCGAAACCCCCGGATGTCCCGTTGACCGAGCACGGTGTGACAAAAACTGAGCTGGATCCTGATGTAATTTTTTTTACTTCCCCCACTCCAGGTTCCATTCCTCTATGCTTCTTCCACTCTCGTCCCCACCATTCTGCGCCATATGTATGTATGGGTGAAGTAATTTTGACAAGTCTTCGTATCCCAGAGAGAAATAAAGGTCATCGTCATTGTCTTTGTCTTTGTCTTTGTCTTTGTCTTTGTCTTTGTCTTTGTCTTTGTCTTTGTCTTTGTCTTTGTCTTTGTCTTTGTCTTTGTCTTTGTCTTTGTCATCGTCATTGTCATTGTCTTCGTCACTGTCTTTATCTTTGTCATTGTCATATGTTCCTCTTCCTATCTCCCAACCCACAATCTCTCTTTAGTCAACCTCTTTCTCTCATTTATCCACCTGCATCTCTGTCGTACCCCTTCCCGAATCTCTTTCTGTGCGTGCGTGTAGGATCGTGTGCGTGAATTGGGGGAGGGGGTGCTCGCACGCTGTCCAGCCTCTCATGCATACTAAAGCGTGAGCTCATTTGACTTGAGGCGATGACGTGATTGGTCACATGACCAGCACACTGTGCATAAATTACATCCGAAAATTTCCTTGAACCGAACCGAGAGATCTTTTTCGAGAGTCGGGGAGTGGGTGGGAGGGGGAGTGACAGTGGCGTGAGGGTTGGGGGACTGGGGGTGATATAGTTTTATAAGGTGGCGGCATATAGGAGTTATAAGGATTTGGGTGGGGGGGGGGGGGGATTTGAGTGTTGGCGGTAAGCGTTGGAGGCTGGTGGTGAGAGAGTTGTAGGAGTGAAGAGAAAAGATGAATAGTTTCAGGCGTAGCAGATGTAGCTACCTCTGGTGTTATGCCGAAGGACGGGAAGAAAATACAGCAGAGTTGAAATAGACTGTGGGGAGTACGCAGGTTGGCAGTTCAATACAATCACACAATTGTTGTGGGAACTAAAACTCATACAAACTGTGCACGCATCAGATGTACAGCTGTAGGTTTAAAAAATTCAGTGCGTGTGATTGCAGGTATGTACGCCCGCGCACGTGTGTGTTTATATCGTTCAGAGAGAGAGAGAGAAGGGGGCAGGAGGAAACGAGGAAAGGAGAGAAGGTCCGTGTACCAGACGAACTAGCCAAGTCCAAGCCCTGCTGAGCACAAGACCCGTTGGGTAGCGCCCGGAAAAGTGCCTGTATGACGAGGTGGGGAGTGGGGACGGGACGAATGAAACGGTGTGTAAGGGGCGGTGCGCGGGAGGAGGGGGAGGTTATCGTGACAAATCAGCGTGGGGGGTCTGTCAATTTCGCTTAATTGCGCTTGCTAATTGAAACAATTCCTGCCAGACTCCAGTCGAGCCCTCTGATATGGCAGTGGCAGCTAGGATGGAACTCGTAGAGTGTGGGGGTGGGGAGATGGAAAACTAGCCGTAACTCTCTCTTCCCCTCTGTCTCTCTGTCTGTCTCTGAAACACACGAGCGTACGCATGCACACACGAGAATGAGCGAGGTGTTCTGACCTCGGGCGAAAACCAGTAAAATCCTAATTATGCAAGCAGAATAAATTAGCTTTTCCACGATTTGTTATTATGATTGCTTCCTCTCGAAGGCGCGGGAGTGGGTAAGGGCGTACGCCTGTGCATGCGTGGGAAGGCGGGCGCATGTGCTTCTGTGCGGGTCGTTGTCTATACAAGAATTTGTTTTAAACGTTAGCTCACTGATATGAACTCAATATTTAAAATATAAAAGAAAAACAAGTGACTACCGCTTGGAGGATAAGCCCAAATTAAATGTAAAACAAGGGAACTGTACCAAGCTAGAAAAGGGACAAAGACGAAGACAATCTACATGTTTCGGGGCACTACCCCTTCATCAGGACGACACAACAAAACGACGAAAAAACGAAAAGGAAAAATACACTCAATATTTCTCATACCTAACTGACTCCACAACTATCCCAAGTGTCAGTACAGAAGCCCCGAAATAAGTCTGACTATACAACAGTACAGGTCAGTTTGAAACTATTTTCTTGTGGGAAACAAAGCAGGGAAAATGTTGACAGAAGAACAGAAAGAAGAAAAGAACTGAGGGAATGCAGAACAAAAGCAAACAAAGACAGCTAAAAAGAAATAAAAAATGAAAAAAATCCAAGAAAGAGGGAGGGCGGACGTAAAAGAGAGAAGATGAGAAACTTAGAAAAAAAAGATGTCGAGTGTAGATAGGCAGAAGTATACAGCAAAGAGCGAAGCTGAATCCAAAAATATATATATATCTATTTATAAAATACACGTGTAAATTTAGCATTCCCCTATTTACTTCCCCGCACTTGTCTTCCAAACAAGATAATACTGTTTCACTCTCTTTGGGGTGGGGGGGTAGCGAGGGCAATGCGCTGCAAGAGACCTTTCCTTTCCGTCGGCTTGATCCAGGGCGTGCAATCCTTCACGTGCGCCGAATGCATGTCGACACACTAGGGGGCTCTGGAGCGTCCGTTTTCAGCCGGCGGAGACGCGAGTGAAAGGAGACTTCACGTTAGTTTAGGACAGAAAAAGCCTAGGAATGAAATCTTGGGGCTTTCATGGCGTAGGCCATTGAGACTTCCTGTCAGCAGCACTACTAGGAAAGCGCAGGCAATCAGACACTGCTCTTCATGCGCCATTTCGGTGCCATTCATGTGGTTTTCAAAATTCTGGCATTTTCTACGGGAAATTTCGAGATTTAGTTCCGGGTAGACCAAATTGTGTTCTACGCCAACTCTGCAGCATCTAGCGAAAAGGTTTGGATTTACCGTCGCCCAACGTATTATCTATTAAGAATTAAAGACATTATCTACGAAATCTCATTTGTAACATTGATCGTGACTCTGTAACAGTGAGTGTAACATTGATGCATTGGGTGATGTATCGGTAATTAGCATTCAGCGTATTGTAAATTAAGCACTGTGAATCTTAATTTTAATTTAAAACACGATTTGTAGATTTACTTTTAAAAAAACTACATTACCGCATCCCAATAGAAAAGCGCGAGCAACCATGGATACAACTGTACACACAGAGCTGCATGTAAACGCGTGCAAACGCAAAAAAATCACACATTATCACATGGACAAAACACATGTGCACAAGCCAGGAGGGTGTACTCATCCGGTCATGCGCTAGCACATTTGTGCGCGAGTGTGTGGAGAAGCTTTTACAGTTAATTTTCTCAGAAATCTCGCTAGCTCACCAGTCTACCCTCTTGCTTGATTGTTCACTCATTCACTCCCTCACTCACTATCACTCACTTTTTTGTCCAATTCGCAGATGTCACTGCCTTTAGTTTTCTTCCCTTTTTTGTTTGTTTGTTTTAGCCCCTTCTTAGCCTGTCGTGTAAAATCTTTTCTAAAATAACCGTCACTGGTTCTTAACATTACCACATTGCTGCCATCCCTCGGTCCTTGGGACAGCTCCTTTATTATTGGCATTATTAGAAAACTCCGGGAGAGAAAAATCCACCCACTTCCATCTTCCATCCATCATCCTTAGTTTCAAATCGTGAACCCAATTTCTTTCTCCCAAATAATTCAACCGGCGTCTTATGCCTCGCGAGCCCCTCTCTCCCTCTTCCACCATATCCCCATACCATTCTGGTCCCCCCACTCCTCTCTCTGACCAAAGAAATTGGGAGGCACGGGCACTCCGACATGGGAGCTCCCTTACCCCCCCCCCCTCAGCAGCGTGGAACAACTCGGGGGGTGGGGGAGCGACTCGCATGTCCAATCGTCCGTGCGACAGTTAAAAGTCCGGCTGCTGATGCGCCATAATTCAGTGGCGTGTGCAATAACTCGAGGGCCGTGTGCACACAAAACCCCACCTCCCAGTCGCTCCCCTCCCGCCTGGAGGCACAAGCGCGGGGGGAGGGGGGGCATTGTAATTACTGACCGAGTCACGCCTGTCGCAGGAGCAGCGGTCCGAGAAAGACAGGGGAAGCGAGCGGGGTGGGTTGTGGGGGTTGGAAACGAACCTCTGGGGTTATGGGAGGGGAGGAAGGGCTTCTGCAGATGATGAGGTGTTTTCATTAAACCAGCGTCGCTAAACGAAAGCGACATGGAGGGAAGAGATGCCATAGTTCAGGACCGCAAGGTGTAGTTACTGTGTTGCTAGGAAGCATTTCGCCATCATTCACTTTAAAAAAAACTCGTCAGCTGATGACATCACAGGTGATGCTGTGTGTGAAATTCTTTTGATTAGGTTCTGTATCTCCACTCCCTAGCGGTCACATCTATCAGTACTTGAGGTTCCTTTGTCAAGGGAATGAGATTAGAATTTCCAGCGAAAGGACAAGAGTGAGCTGGACTGAAGTCGTCATCATCATCATCATCAGCAGCAGCAGCAGCAGCAGCAGCAGCAGCAGCAGCAGCAGCAGCAGCAGCAGCAGCATTGTCGTCATCGCCGCCGCCGTCGTCATAGTAACTTTTTTTCGTTTTCTTTCTTCCTTCCCTCTGTGGTTAGGGTAAAGGGAGGTAAAGACAGAGAACGACGATCTCGATAGGAAGACAGGAATATAGGGATGAAAACGAAAGAGAGAGGGAAAAGGAATGAAAAGTGTGAGAGAGGATTGTACTCCAGAGCTGACCAGAAGTTATCCTAATTTGTCAATGTCGTTCTAGATTTGCAGAATTAGTGCAAACAACACTACCCTATCGAACAAGGCTTCACGGCGCGAGAATAGGCGTGTTCTTTTTGCCTGTACACACGTTTTTCCCCAATGCAGAACGGACCTGTCCATCTCTTCATTCCGCGCGGCCCTAAGCTTTTCTCGTTCTCCATTCCAAACCCTCCTTGCGGCATTCATGAAGACTTCATCTTCCATCTTCGTCACCGCATCATCTTAACGCGTTCATCCAACCCAGCTGCACAGGGTGATGTCGTCAGAAGCCAAGTGCGAAGTCTGTTTTTAATTTTTGGATCGACCCTTTGTTCGTAAATATTACAGCATCACCGAGATTCAAAGATATGCCCACGTGAGTGAAGAAAGAATCCTATGGATGGGCGGGGAGGGGGAGACTAACGTCCAGTCACAGGATGGATCTTAAAAGATAACAACAGAAAAATGTCAGGGCAGAAAGAAAAGAAGTAAAATGGAATAAAAAGGACAAGGGAAGAAATAAAGGAAACAAAGAAAGTAAGGAGTAAAACCAGGATGGAATGAAGAAAGGAAGACATGAAGAAAAGGGGGAAGAAGATGGCGAGAGTGGAAAGGAGAAGCGAAGGACAGAGGAGAGATGAAAAGAAATAGAGCGAGGAAGAAAAGAACGCAAATGCGTTTATTCCATGCAGACCAAGGCACGCACCACGACTGCTGACAGCACCTGCAGTGTCCCAGAGTATCGTTGCCCGACCAAAATGTCCGCAGCTTCGAGAAGTGGAAGGGCTGGAAGGGGGAGAGAAGGACTGTGCGCTGCCGTTGTGGAACCGCGGTGTCTCAGACGAATGTAACACAGGTGACTGCACTCTGTCGAAGTGTGTCAGCTTGAGCCGGTAATGTTGTGACAGGGTTGGGGTGGTGGGGGGAGAATGGTATTCCAGTTACACGCAACATCAAAGCTGCCTTTATATATATATATATTTAAATGATCAAAATATGCCATGGTGACTGGATATGGAAGAAGATTTGTTTCGGTCGGAAAGGCTCAAGTACACTTCATGACTCGTAAAAAATTATTAGAACTTCTTAGCAGTGGGAACAACTGTTCAGAGCTTCCGTTCACTGCCCATTTTTAGTAAAAGGTCGGTAACTCTCCGGTCACCAGGTCTGTGATAAGGTAAACGGGTCTGTTTTGCAAGACCAATCTGCTTTATCTATTGGTTTTTAAAAAATCAGAAATTCTCAGTGATCTCTGCAATAACAATTTTGCTTTCCGTTATTCTGTTTCAGTGCCAAGAAACCTTGATAATGTCACACCAACATTTTTGAATACGTCACAACATTCCTTTGTATGGTCATTCGCCTCCCGCCGTGCATCCATCCTATCTGCATATTGCGCGTAAACGCCGGTAAGCGGAAAGAAGAGTCACGTGACTAAATTTTCAAGACGACGCATTTTTACTGTCTTAGGGGAAAAGGAACACAGGAAAAAGAGTAAATGGACAAAACTATTCAGAGTTTTACCTTTGACTTTTCCCCTTTCACACTTTGCCTAAAAACCTTGCGTACGCATTACCTGTGCTCATCTGGATCTTCTTACTAAAATGATAAACCGCTTATTACTGTAAGGGAGAAAGAGCTGATGACTCCAGCATACGTCTGTCTCCGTGGCCATAACACCAGCACAGTTCTTCGTCCCCTGACGTGACTCCAGCATACTTCTTGCTCCAAGGACACGATTACAGTATATTTCTTGCTCACGGGACATGGTTCCAGCATACTTCTTGATCAATTGACACACTTCCAGCATACTTCTTCATCCAGAGGCATCTAAAACTGTTTCTGATTCAGCTTTCAACCCGGCTTCGAGATATGCTGTTCCCGTTTCTATCTCGTGATTCTAAGGCTACCCTGGCAGTCTCATATCGATCAACGTTCGGCGAGAAACCTCACAGTTCTGCCCCCACCCCCTCACCACCCCACTCCTTTACGCCGCCTTCATTTCCTTCGTCAGCTGTCCGTCAAAGGGAGAAAAGCAGCGAGGAAGGGAGACAAATTGCTCCAAGAGTGATAGCCTCCAGACAGAAATATAACTTCAAAGCTGGACAATGTTTTTTGTGTTGCCTGTAGCAGTAAATAAAGAAAAAAAGTCTTCCGGTTTGATCTGGAATGGAGAGCGGAGTGCAAGTAATGACAGGAAGAAAGAAAAGCAACAGAAAAAAATCCGTTCATTATATTCCGTCCTTGCCTTTCATCAGCTCTGATCTTGAGTTCTTAAGTAGCTTTTCTCTACCTTAGTTTTCTTACACGACAGAGAAACACAAGCAAAAGAGATAAAATAAGAAATAAGACAAGAATATGCAGAATCTTTTTGTCAAAGCTCAGCTAGCCATTAAAAAATCTTTTATCAAATTCTGGTAGAGGTCCGTTCCATGCAGAGACATGAAACTAATTGAATGTAGCCAGCACGACAGCGTAGTTACCTGAAAATAAAATGCATACATCAAGTAGTGCATGGGTGTTCCTCACGGGTATTTTACCAATACATTTACGTACCGAAGTAATACACAAGTGCTACCCACATATGGTGACGGACGGACGGACGGACGGATGGGCAGGCGGACTGACTGACTGGTTGGTTGGTTGGTTGGTTGGTTGGTTGGTTGGTTGGTTGGTTGGTTGGTTGCGACCGACAGACGGACCAAGAGATCGAGTGAGTGAGTGAGTAAGTGAGTGAGTGAGTGAGTGAGTGAGTGAGTGAGTGAGTGAGTGAGTGAGTGAGTGAGTGAGTGAGTGAGTGAGTGAGTGAGTGAGTGAGTCTTAACCTGCTTTCTCGCGCTCTCTCTCTCTCTCTCCCTCTCCCTCCTTAACATTCTGCCCTTCTACCTTCGTGCACGGATGAAAATCAAACTTGTACGCAGAACAGCGAGCGTCATTGTCACAGGGATTACAGAAAACGAACATCGAAGCACAATCGCTTTACCAGAGTTACGCGTGCGCAAACGCACGTGACCCGTCCCAAAGCTCTCACTGGCTAATCGCAAAGTTGAGTGACACGTGCCACAGCCCGCTTAATTGAAGACGCACTCAAAATCTCAAGGAAATTGGACAAGTAAGAAACTGCCTGCACAGAAGACATCGATCCACTTGCAATATAAAAAATAAAGAAATAAATAAACACACTATTTATTTGCGTAATGCATTTTTCTTTGTTTTCTTTCGTCTTGAGAGGTTCCATTATCGACTGTGGAGCAGGAGATGTGACTTTTAGCAATTTCAGCTTAGCTGTTCTTCAAGGGACAGATTCATTAGCCGATCTAAATTTTCTTTTCTTGAAACCAGGATTTTTTTGTAATGAACGAATGAAGAGAGGTCTACATTAAGCTAATTTTAATGACCTCACTATGTAAGAAAAAAATTTTTTGTCTGTTGCGGTAAAATAGCAAGCGCTGTCTCTCAGAAACAGGAAGACGTGGCGGTTATAAATGTTTCCCCATCGTTTGCTGACTTAAGGATTATACAGGGACAGCCAATTTGATCTTGGAAAAGATGTACAGCATGTCTTAGTTCGACCTTCCCTTCACAGGTGTGCACGTTCGTTCGTTCGTTATTCCGTCAGTCCGTCCGTCCGTCCGTCAGTCGTTCAGTCAGTCCGTGTTTGCGTGTGAGCATGCATTCGTTCGTTCTTTTGTTCGTTCTTTAGTTCGTCCCTCCGTCCGTTGTTCATCGGTTTCTCCGATTTTTTTTAAATACTATAAATAAATATTTCTAACAATCTATCTTAGTTTCAGAAAATAAAAAAGACATAACTTACTTCTATTGCTCAAGAAAATGCCTTCTAGCCCCCACCCCCAGGTCTATTTTTTTATTTGTCCTTTCTGAGTTGCACAGAGTTGAGAGTGACCTTGAGAAATTTGACAATAGACTGAACTGTAAGAAACTTATTACCTTTATAAGTTGCGCAAACAACACAATCTTCACCCGGAAGTTATCACCCCTGTCCCATGTGCAGTAATTAGGAGGGGGAGGGTGTCTGCTGAACTGCACACCCGTACGTTTGCACGTGCTGTCTTCAAGGCGCCATCCAGGCACAATCCGGGTTTGTCGCCGACAGTTAGTCAGCCTCACCCCCCCCCCCCTCCAACACACACACCAACTAACCCTGACGAATATCCGAATATCCACTTGTTTCCTAAGATATTCAAAGTCAGTTCTTTCCTTTTCATCCTTGGTACTCGATGTCAGACGCACACGTTATTAAAGCCAGTGTAATCCTATTCCTGCAGAGCTTAGTGTCAATACAATCAACTTCCTTCAACAAGGAAGGAGCATCCTGGGAAAATTCGATCAGTTACTTCCCCGCACAAACGTCTGTCAGCACAAAGCGCCTTTTTCTTTTCATTTTTTTTTCTTTTTGAGATAGGGGATGGGAACAGTACCAATCTTTTTCTGTCTGTTCTGGAGAGGTCAGTGCAGTTACTTTTTAGTGTATTATTCAGTGTAAACCCTGTAGTTTCTAGTGAATAATGCAATATGATTCAGTTTGCAACATTCCGAAGACGCCAGAATCATTACAATAACCTTTTTTTACACGGTAGTTTTCAAGGTAATCGATGTTAGACCAGTTCCTTTTTCTCCAACACAATCTAAATTATAACATCGTTTCAGAAATATTCAGTATTTCCTCTGTTGATTGTTCTCCGAGTCAGTAGAGCTATTCAAAAGATTACCGCTATCTGTAAAATCGACTTTTCTGAAAACAAATTTAAATGGAAATTGATTTACTGTTGCAAAAACAAATTTGAGATTGAAAAATATATTCCGTATAGTAGCACCCTCGAAATGAACATACGCGTAAATACCTAGTTTTAATAAATGTAAACATATAGTTTAGTGAAGACGGACGCAAATTTGCTTTAAAATCATAAATAATTCATTTTTAAATAATGAAAAACTACTTAATCCAGACTACTAAAAGAATAGTTTACATAGTTTTGCGTTAGTTACATTGACTTCAGAAGACATACTATCCTTGAGGTGGTGATCACGAAGAAATATCATAGTCTCATTTTAAATGAACATTACCTAAAAACATACATGCGTACTGCCGGCTGAAAGTGAGAAAACAAGAAACGGGTGGGCGAGGAGTGTACACTGTTGTGATGCCCCATGTGTAGGCTGCATTTCCCAGGTACTGTCTGCGAGAAGATAATGTATAATGAAGTGTACCCTGCTATACAATTGACTGGGTTACTAATCCTCGAAAGTACAACGAACGTGAGGCCACCGTGGCAGACGGCTGGGGTATCGTCTTGTAAATTCGTAAATTCTAGCATAATTAGTGGTGGTGGTGGTGGTGGTGGTGGTGGTGGTGGTGGTGGTGGTGGTGGTGGTGGTGGTGGTGGTGGTGGTGAAAGGTTTTGCCTCTATTCATCTCAGCTCGCGTAAGAGACAGCACGAAAATGTTTTCCAGAGGATTCCGAAATATAGATGGCGTACGTTGAAGGGACAAAGAGAAAAAGAAACTTGAGATGAAAAGCTGTTTGTTTCAAAATATCAGTTGCTTTCTGGACTATGGTTGTATACCTTTATAGGTATTGTCGATAGGAATAATCGATAGCTATATTCGATTGTCATTTTGCGGGACAGAGACTTTTTTCTGTCTTTTTTTTTTTTTTACAGTTTGATCATACATTTAGGGCGGGATTTTATTTGTACGCGAATAGCTTTAATACTGGGGGAGGAGTAATCCTTCTGCCCAGCTAATCAAGTCGCACGAAGGGCGCATGCGCAGTGCTCTTGTCCTCCACGTTACGAGTGTCTTCTAGTGCTTTCTGGACAACCGTTTATTGATTTCACTTAGTGACGGAAACGTGCCAGTAAGTGCAACGTGAATTGCGAAATGACAACGGGCGGAAGACAAAACAAGGAAACCCGGGAAGTTTCAATTAATGCTGCAGTCACATATTTTATTTGAAAGAGAGTGAACGTAACGACACGAACCGAAAAAAATTGCAGTGAAAATAATAGGAAAGGGATTACGATGAAATCTTGTTTTCATCGAGTTCCGTGGCTGAGATTTCAACAGCTGCGCAATCGATTGTCATTTTCGGAGACAGAGACTTTTTTTCTGTCTCCACAAAATTCCAGCAAAAGCTAGTACAGCTAGCAGAGCAGGCGAGTGAAGGAAGTGAAGGAATGACGAAAAGATGTTACAGCGCGAGGTGAGACTTTGAACTTCAAGACGAAGGTGGGTGTGATGGAGCGGGTTCGCTCCTGTAAACTTTCTTCTCTCTCTCTCTCCAACCCAAGGAAAAGACTTGTCACAGGCCTTCTACATGTTTATTTGAGGCCACCGCTGCTGCTGCACACATTCTTTTCTGCACACCTCCCTGCCTCTACTGCCCAGTCTCGGGTCTCGTCATTTGGCGCGTTACATTGCCTGTATCTGCCTCGCTCCTCGCTTCACCACTACTCTGAGGCGTCCCTTTGTCCGGCCCACACCCGGCTTTTACGGGGTGCGAGCGAGCCACAACGAAGGCATTACCAGCTACACCAGCAGACAGCGGGTGGAAGTGCCGAGCGTAGCACATTTTGTATTTGTTACGCGCACAAACCTCAAAATAACAGACCTAAGAATATATTTACAGAAACATTGAAAATATGTGATGGATAGGGTGCGCTCTGCTCTTCCTGTTAGTGTTAAGGAAAGTTAAGTAGAGTGAGAAGGAAATAAAGATAATTACGTTAAAAGGCAGTTAAACTAGCTAATAGGAATAGATAAAGATATGAAATATGCCTACAAACTAACCTAATCTATTAAGATGTTTGATGAATTTACTGTCTACTGAAAGATGATGTCGAGTAGAATCCCAATATGTTAGTTGTTAGTAATTGCAACTATCCTGGAAGGATATAGAAACGTTTAAAAAGAGTGAGCCTAGCACAGCACGCCTTAAGATGACACAGTGCCTCACAGCCACGGTTCGCTGGCGGTACTCGACCTGGGTACCCCCCCCCCCCCCCCTCGGCGACGCTGTGGCTGTGAGCGTGATGGCCAAAACCGTCTCCCGTGATGGCTGCCCCCATCACATGGGCAAATGTGATTTGATGAGATCAGACGAAGAAAATAGGTTTATTAGTGAACTAGGTCTAGTATGCAAATGTTAAGGAAAAAATACAGAAAAGAAAGAAAGAAAGAAAGAAAGAAAGAAAGAAAGAAAGAAAGAAAGAAAGAAAGAAAGAAAGAAAGAAAGAAAGAAAGAAAGAAAGAAAGAAAGATTTGTCTATGTCATTCTTTCTTGCTGGTTTACTGTGAACACTCTCACCCCTACCCTAGGCTGGAGGAAATGACGTCTCAACAATAATGAAGTTTCCATGGCAACACCTGACTACCGTAAGAGCCAATAAACGTGTCCAGTAGTAGATCCGAGTCTAGGGTGCTTGTCACATTATCCGCGCTCCAAGTATTCGGAGCTCCGGGTGATATCATTAGTTGCAGCAGACCGCGATCAGATATTATTAGTTGCACACGAAACATGGCCGACGGGCCGGACAAGAGTCTGTGGGCTGTGGCAAAGGAACTGAAAACTACTCCACGGAAATCGGCTGGACGGGTAGAGGGGAAGTTGGGGGAAAGAGAATGGGGACTTTGTCTCGTAACCAATAGGGGGTAGGGTGCTGTTGTCTCGTTAGCACTAGAAGGAAGCCAGGAGCTTGAGGCTGCACTGGTGAAGACACTTTTGTCTGCAGTTAACGCGTGCGTGGATATCGATCTGCAGTGCTATCGGGCACGCGCGCGAAAATGTGTCTTGACGGAACAAATGAGTCTTGCTTGCTTCAGCCTGCAACTCTTCGCACAGTCCGCGAATTTTTTTTTCGAAGACTGCCCTTTTGTAGCCCTTGTGTGTGTGTGTGGGGGGGGGGGGAGTCCGTCGCTCTCTTGTTCTGTGGTTCTGACGGAAGTTCCGTTGCTTCTTTACAAAAATCTTCTCTCTCTTGGTACGGAGGTGTTGTGGTAGGCGACACATGTGCGGACATTGTGATGATGTTTGCTCATTCTAACAGTCTTGTGTACGTGAGATTCCCAGACGCTGGCTGATGTCTCAGCGCTGGTCCGTTTTCTCGTTGTTCCTTGTCCTTCACCCTTCCTTTCTATAAATCTCGTTTAAATAAATTACATTCTGTCGGTGAAACTATACACAAAAGTGCCGAATTCATTTGCACTTAAATATTTAGTCAGCTTCTTTTAATATTTTGTATGATTTTTATCCTAGAAAAACACCACTCCTAAGGACGATAAAGGCTGTGTTGGTCTAACCATTTTTTGCATCTCCTTGTTTTGGCCTCCGTCAGAAAAGAAACCCCTTCAATTTCACGTTTGTGATAGTATAAGCTGGTGAAGCTTCGAGATTTGATTTGATTTTTAACTGATGCAGTGATTCGATTGGATTCAAAACTTGAAAATGTGATGGTAGAATTTTGAATTGTTGCGGTTTTTGATTTGATTTGCTTTTGAACTGTTCTTTCATAAAATTGTGCAAAAATAACAATACAGAAACCATCATAGAATCAGCCACACATTCACAATTCACATTAAACGATTGTTTGAAAAGAAGACGTTGAAGATTTGTCAGCGCATAATATCGCAGACAGTTTGGTCTTGATTTGTAATAATTTTGTTTATGCTTTAGTTTTGTTTTGTTTCTCTGTTTTTGTTTTTTGTTTGTTGTTGGTGTTGTTGTTGGTGGTGGTGGGGTGGGGGTGGGGGTGGGGGTGGGGGTGGTGGTGGTTTGTTTTTGTTGTTTTGGTTTTCAGTTTGCTGTGCCATGTTTTGCGCTTGTCAGTTGACTAGCTGCCCACTTTGTGACCAGCTGCAAAGTTTTGTTTTTCCTTTGCTTCCCCACCACACGGCTTCTGGCCTTTGAGTGATGGGGAGCTGCACACGGGTCAGCAGCACCACACCAGTGACGACAGCTACTGAAAATGGGTCAGGCGAGTGTGGCCTACTACACATTGAAATGAACTGAACACAATGTGTTGACCATTTGAGCGAAACACACAAATAGTTATGTTATAAGATAAGCGCTAAAGAAAGGAAGGAAATGGAACTAAATATTTAGTGCACAAACTACGAAGGAAGACTGGAAATGAGAAGAAAAGCGAGAATGACGGAAAGAAGATGTCGTGGTATTGTCTCTGTCGTTTCTAGGGGTATGGTGCTTATGTGTTTCACTAGCCTGCTCGTTAACTAGAGTTACAACAACATAAAATGTGTCAAGAAGGGGGAACTAACAATGCGATCGCTGCCTAATTTCATCAATTTCCAATCGGCTAAAGCCCCCATCCCCTTGCTTGTCACGCGCACAACTTAATAAAAGAGGGCAGGGATAATACACTATTCTATTTATTTACAGTTACACACATAGAGTATTCTACTACAAAATGAATGATGCTCCAGTATACATCTCCTGACATATGTAGAACAATCACTCGCACTCTCATACATTCATCCCAGCGACGCTCTACGTATCTACACGCACACGTTATTTATCGGGTTATGAATTTTACCGTACCGATACTTCACACCGGTGAACACAAGGAAAACTGTATCCTTTTCCGTACTAAAACTTCTCAGAAAATGACGTCACACCGACGTCTTAACAACCAACAAGATTGGCCGACGATCACACAAGAAATAACCGTTTCTACAAACCGACAAAACAACAAGTTTGATTTACTTTCTTCTAAGTTTGTTTAACTATCTTCGAGTTACGGTCGTGTCTTACACTGTACGTAAACTCACTTTCACGATGCTGGATAGGAATACCGCAGACGCCACGTCTCTCAGCTCCACTATCTCAGCAACTGTCCAAAATGCACGAGTTCTTTTTCCACCGGACAAGATTCACCCCTGTTGCAGAAGTCTGCTGGTTCTCTTGCGTCCACGTCCCGGATAATGGTCGTGATCTCCTGTAGTTACTGTCCCAGAACTGGATTCGGCATTCGGCATTCGGCATTCGGCATTCGGCATCCGACTCTCGGCATTCGGCGATCAACATTTGCAGTCGGGTGCCTTTATAGCCCGGAACTCGGACTTGCAAGAACACACTACCCGTTTGGGGTGGTGGGCTGTGGCCCGGAGGGTTATTCGCCCCCACCTCGCAGCTGACCCCCTCTCAGGGTGACGGGTCAACCGGGAGACGGGGTGCGGGTTCCCCTCGCTCTCAGCCGGCTACCTTCCCCGCTCCACTGCGCGTTCTCCCGGCTGACTGTTTTGGCGAGCCTATCGGGTGGACCGTAACATTTTGATCTACTTCCTGATTGGGTAGGCAACTAGACGCCAAAAAAATCATAACAGAAGATATATTATAATTATATACAAACATACATAAAAGACAGAAAAACAAAGCGCGAAGCCACTCACAAATTGACTAAACACAGACAAATAATTTTGTTTAAAGACCAACGCAGAGCTGTCCTCTGAGACACAGCAGAAAGCTAAACATTTTAGAAGCGTCTCCTAGGTTGGGTTGGATTTTTTTCTTTTTTGCTCTCTCATCCTGCCTGCCAGTCGATGGTTCTCTTTACAACTGACTTTCATCTCACAAGTATCTTTCCTAATGGCTATCCCAAGAGCCCACCTCGTCTGCCAGCCGCCATTACAGCGGCAGTCTGGTGGTGTGCCAATTTCGGTATAAAAAGCCTGCGACAGACTGAGTCAAAAACCTTAAATGCACGGGAGCCGTGTGTAGGCATGCGTGTGCGCGCGTGAGCATTCTTTCGAGAACGAGGCTCCTCAATCGGAACTGGGCGCAGACTCCAGGGACCATTAGTGTTAAGCTGTATATTCATCTCAGTGCAATTTGGAGTTTACCCACGATTGAAATGTGTTTCATATTTTGTTGGAATGCAGATTGTGGAGATATGATAAATGCGACACACTGTCGAGACTATCACCGAAACCTGCAGTTTTTAAAATCATGGTTTTCTCTGACCATCCATTAAAAACCTAGCATTCTTTCGCATTCAATTTTTTTTCAGAATAGTTCCTTACACCCATATATTCATGATTTACACGCAAACCATCGCCCTATTCGATAAAAACTATTCAACAGACCTATGTTTACTGTATGCTTTACTGGTTTTCGAAGCCGGAAGAACGTGAATGTGTTTTCCATTGCGCCGAACCTTTCACACTTTTTCCTTTCTTTTTAAAGGTTATTAGAACGCCTTTACAATTTTAACTCTTTTACCTGTTACAGTGTATCCATAGCAACAAAAACAACAGAAAACATCAACGACAACAAAACCCAGCAAAAGTTCATCTTGACTGCAGTCTGCCTCAGTGATCTAAGGAGTCCTTTTCCAAGGCGGGTGGTTCGCGCCCCGGCCTAGTCAAAACTAAGATTTAAAAATTATCAGTCTAGTAGCTGCCCTGCCAGACGCCTGGCAATACAGGGAACAGTACTAGGACTGGTTGGTCTGGTGTCAGTTTAATGTGACTGGGTGGGACTGAAGCCTGTGTTGTGATAGCAGTCCCACGTGTGGCATCACGTCAACTTGTCTATTTGCACCTAGTAGTTTGGCGTTAAGCATTGAAAACAAAAGAATCCATCAAGACTGTTTCATTTCACCTTACTCAGCCCGCAGACAGTAGTCGATCAATTTCATACTCTCAGATGGCGTGCCAGTATCAAATTCCTGTGGCGTGCCAAAAGAACCAAAGATTTCTTCTGATGTTTCTGGACTCGACAAGATAAAGTCATGAAGCCGGCCATCTCGGTACAGACAGCATATCGGTACAGAAAGCCATGGGAATGTAGTATATTTCTTCAATGCGTTTTACATACAATCTTTAATTAAAAGTGCTGCTGGTTTGAGAACTGCAGTCGTCAGAAAGAAACAGGTGACTGTGATGACAGAAGAAATTCTACGTTGAACGGAATTTTATGAACATTCTTATTTGGCCTTTTGTCCCTTAAAAAGAGCTTTGAAAGACTATTTATCTTGTTTGAAAGACTATTTATCTTGAATTTATGTAGCTTAGAAATGAATTTTAAAAATCTCTTCTTTCAAAATAAAAAACAGAACAGGTCAATTGCAAGACGGAAGTCTGACAGTATACAATAGACAACTGAAACACATACCTTAACAAGTCTAAATCGTGCTCGAGGAGGAATTGATGTCTCTTCCAGTCTTCTGTGAGATGCGAGAAAACAAGAAAATAAATTCATTCACTTTACTGTGGTAAAAGTTCGTTTTTAACTTATTTATCCCACCCCCTTCCTTCATACGCCTCCACACCCTCATAAAACCGTAATTCTCTTGTCATGTGCATCACAAATACTTCACATCTCGTTTAGCACTCGAGCACAGCGAGATTGCTAATGGACATATCGCATGTCCCTGTAATTCCAACAGAAAGCACCGGGTGTAATGGAGAAATGTTATTTTCCCGTCTTCGCTTAGTCTTTAATCTCATTTCGCTGGTCCTCCTGTGTTGCTTTAGCCCATTAGGCGCTAGATTGTTTCCTGTCCTCTGGAACTTTGGAAGGTTTTCTTCCTTTCATTTTGCTCATTCCCCCTCTCTCGTACATATACATACATTTTTACAACTTACAAGGAAACATCGGCCGTCATTTACAACACACATCAAGATTTGTTTTCCGGGAAGATGAAACATCGTTTCCACAATTCAGCCCGGCTTTGCAAATCACAGCCTGTCGAGCGGAAGTGCTTTATCCAATTTGCGGAATGCGCGTGTTTGAGCACTTTGCGATGAGCTATCGTAGACAGACAATGTTAACATATCATCCCAATATCTTCATGGTCAAACGCTGGCAACACGGCTTGCGTTCATCTTTGTTTTACAGATCTCGGGATTGGACAGGGTTACCCATAAATCCTTCTGCCTGTGGAGAATTCTTTGATCTGATACAAGAAAATTGCCAGAAATAAAATATCTTCGACTGTGCTTTCCGCTTTCTTTCTGCTTGTGAGGCAAAGTCTTATTGGGCGCTTTGTTCGTACGCTGTGAAATGTAGGACGAGGCTGCAAGGGCGCATGCGCAGTTTACGTCAAGGGACACTTTTCTCAAGAGCTGTTATGTAAGTAAAGGGGATATATTGAGTAGTCTATGATACACTCCATGGAGAGCACTCTTTTATATGAATTTATTTTATTTGCTTTTTCTGTTTTATTTTTACATTTCTACAATATTTTGGTTTTGTAAGCAGAATGTTCTAGTCGAGGTCAGTATAGGTTAAACTTAGGACGGCTACCAGGGACTAGAAACTTAATACTGATGACCGACAGACGACAAAAGTTTCTGATCCATAACCACGAAAACTATATACTACCACCAGCATTGCTGCTCACGACCATCACCACAACTACCACTAACCCCTGCCGACACTACCGAAGTCAGAAATAGGAGATATTCTGGTGCGTGTGATGACAAGGTAGTCTTCAAAGTAAAATTACCCAAGCATTAGCATAAGCATTAAAACCTTTTTCTTTTGAACCTAGCTCCTCCACATAAGGAGATAATCACTATGTGTTTTTGTGCGTCCGTGCGTGCGTGCGTGCGTGCGTGCGTGCGTGCGTGCGTGCGTGCGTGCGGATGGATGGATGGATGGATGGATGGATGGATGGATGGATGGATGGATGGATGGATATAGAGAGGGTGGGGGAAAGCAGAGGGAAGAACGTGGTATTGATAGATGACAGAGGTACGTGAGACAGAATAAGTGAGGGGTTGGAGATAGAATAAAGGAAAGAGGGTGGAGAGAGAGAAGGACAGAGAGAAAGAAGAGCTTAGGCTTAAATTGAGGTTGGCCTACAAATCAGACTTGTACTTGTAAGTCGATCGATAGATTAAAACTAAATCACAACCTAGATTGGGGGGGGGGCGGGAGGAAATATGATTGACAAAAGGGCAAGGTAAGCAAATTTCAGATTGAAGACTGTTTCGTATATGTCTGGCCTGAGCCACTGAGCAGCAGTATTTCTGATCGCAACGTCCTGCTTTCAATGTACATCTGATCCGCGGTTTAAAGGCAGAAAGTGGCCGTTTGGTTTGTGGAACTTATTGGGGAGGGGTGGGGATGGAAGGCTAGGAACAGAAAGGAAAATTTAAAGATTGTTGTTTACTGTTAAAATAAATGTCACAACATTTATGGATATTATGATTTAAAAGTTCTCGAAGAACATCTCTTCAAGCTAGAAAAAACTCTCAAAAATATGTTTGTTATTTATCCTTATTGTATAATTAGTTACAACGTGTTCTATACTGCAAAATGTTTGCAGAAGTGTTATTTCTTTAGTTTTCTTCTTTTAAAATGTTATTGGTTGTGATATTTTGAGAGGATTATAAACTAAACTCCACTGCATTTTCAAACAACGTAAAGCCAGTTCCTCAGCCGGAATAAGGGAAGCAACAAAAACACAAGGACAGAGTATGATGAGTAGCCGTTCTTGAGAGTCAGTGTGAGTTCGCTGTTCATGCAAAACTATGGCCATGTAGCAACACAGAACGTGCACTGTTCGTTTTCCCTCGTTCGCTCGCTGGCTAATTTTTTCGTTTCGCTTCTCTTCGGTCGGTCTGTTTGTCGTTCGGTGGGCTTTTTGGTACTTTTCCCACGTTGGTTAATATCTGAAATCAATTCAACCAAACTCTCTTACGAGACGGAGATCCCATTCATCGGTAGAATTTAACCACGAGCAGTAGGCTGTACCAGGACTTGGCAATGCCCGGGCAAGTCAGAAACCGTACTAGCGACGACTTTTCTCCAAATATTTTGAGTAGGAGACACACGGGGAGAAGTTTCAAAAAAATAGGATGCATTTTATGCCAATGTGAACAACTGGCATGCCGACAGATCCACATAGACAGGTTGTGAACTGAGTAAACAAACTGAAAAACGTCTCGTCAGGAGGTTGACAAGCTTACGTTGTCATTATGTGACGTCGTTATGTCAAACCATTGAAAAACGTCTCGTCACGAGGTAGACAAGCTTACGATGTCATTATGTGACGTCGTTATGTCAAACCAAAGTCTGACATTTGCATGAAAATCGTCGTCATCAGATTTTAATCTATCATTACCTGTCAACTCTTTCTTTCCTCCTTTTCAATCTTCCCATACAAAGGAAACTGCAGTCAATTTTCGCCGGCAAAAGGCTTCCAGGGTCACCACCCACATGAAGTTCTGTTTGACTGACAAAGGTAAGGCATTAAATTAACGCCGATTATTTGTTCATTCATTCCAATGCACTTGATCATCTCTTCGATCGATTATTTACATTTCGTTCGTTCGTTCGTTCGTTCGTTCGTTCGTTCGTTCGTTCGTTCGTTCGTTCGTTCGTTCGTTCGTTCGTTCGTTCGTTCGTTCGTTCGTTCGTTCGTTTCTCAATCTTTGAAATCATATCTGAATTATTCTGTGGTATGTCGCATTTCTTGAGAGCATTAGAAATTGGACAGCAAAAGACGTGAAGGCGGTAAGAAACTAACATTTGAGACAGGATGTAAGGAAGACACACATAGGAGGAAAAAGATGAACAGACAGTAAGGTAAGCCATAGATAGCAAGATGAGGGACAGATGGGTGGATAGACAGACACAGAAGCAGAGGGAAACGGTAGAGATACTAGAAGGGTTGAGGGAGGTGACAATTGACGATATTTTATGTGTGTTTTGTGCTCGTTTTCTAGAACATTATCCGTCGCCTGGATATGTGGTTGTTCTGGGTGTTTCCTTGCTGCCATTTTTACGTGAGTTTGTCATTGAGATTGTCTTTAAAAGTCAAAATGTTCGCATGCGGGAACTCTAAGATCCAATAACAGTTTTTCGGATTCAAAAACACAAGTGAAAGACTCAAGACTTCATACACCTGTCAGAAGTAAAAAGACACGAAACGCACACGCGCACACACGCGCGAGCGCGCGCGCACTCACACACACATTCACTTATGCATGCACAAACGTGCACACTCAGTTACTCTATTTCGGATGGCTGGACACGTTTCCATATTGATAGTACAAGGACTAATATTGGTCAAAAATACAATGCTGAATTGTCTGCTTGTTCGTTCATTTATTTGTTTGGAGAGTACGTTAGGGCAGACGATGAGATGTGTAGCTCTGTCAAGTTCACTGTACACCCCGATTCACCACTCCGATATGAGGAGGCCAGCGTTCACAATCTACAGGAAGAGTCGGCCGTGAACTTCACATGTTCAGCACCCAGAGTTGATGGGTGGGCCGGGCCATTTATTTACGTCTTTTCTAGCAAGGAGTCCGGGACCAACAACGGTAAACTTCTTTCTGTCGTTTTTCTTCCTCCATTCCTTTTTCATTATTTGCTTCCCTTGTGGTGAAGGTCAGGGAAAGGAAGCAAACGAAATGTACTTTCTGTTACTTTTCACAGGATTTTACCAGTAAATGGATACATACAACCAAAGGCAAGAGTGCACCAACAAACCAACAGCCCCACCCCACCCCCGACCCCCAAAAGACTGTCATGGACAATATAGGAAATATTTAAAATGATATGTGAACACATAATAGGCTATATAAAGGAAGAGGGAGAGAGAAAGAGAGACGGGGAAGGTGCGAGAATGACATTTTGACAATCTCATACATTATGAGGTCAGGTCCTTGACGTCAGCCTAAAGTTTTAGATTTTAGTACTAAGTCCAGTTCATCCACTGACGTTTTCGGTTAGTTTATATAGGAGTCCTAAATATTTCAGGGAGGCATACAATGTGCTTGAAAGCTTTCAAAATCAGGGTCTGGATTTATGTTCGAGCTAGCGTGTTGAAAACTTTCCACCGTGATGTTGGCTTTTTCTTTCTTTGTCTCTCTTTACTAGTGAAGTTCCTGCGAAAGAAAAACCCACCTGTATTTCTTTCTCCTGCATACCATTATACAGTTCTACCAGAGACTTTTAGCTTGCCACCGTAACAGCAGTTGATATTGCCCTTAGTAATACGACAAAAGTGTAAAACTGTTCGTAAACAATCATCTCTTGATACGGCCATATATACAACAATGGTATAAAACTGTCCATAAACAATCACCCCTAAATCGCTGTTCTTTTCCAGACGAAGGAATTTCCAAAGGACCATTTCAGTCGGTGCCTGTTATAATACTGGGCAAGAACGCCATATGGGCAAAAGATATCGAGGTGGGAACGCCGGCTTATTGTGCAAGACTGATATATATATATATATACGTAAATTTATTGTAGTCGGCCAGTGGGGAAAGGCTGTGAAATATTTTCGGATGGCAACAAAGACTGCATAATGTTTAAGATATATTCATTGGCCATATCTTGTGGATTCGAACCGGCTTGTACTTAAGTCTATCCACATAATACTGTACATAAGTAAGAGTTGAAATATTGATCCCAAGGTAGTGGCTAAGTGTGAACTTGCTGGCTGGAAATTAGCATCCGCCAGCTACCCAAAGCAGATTTTAAAACACATTTAAAATTTCCGGTCTTGCTTATAGTCTTTTACAGACTATAGAAGAATTTTCTTTACACGAGATTTCTATGCACATGATGGCAAAATTGATCATTTTGATAAGTTTAAACAAGAAATAAACGTATTTAACAAACTATACATGCTGTTCAAAGATAGATAAATAATTGCAGGACGTGGGACTACATTCGGTAACATTTGTCCGCTATTGCTATAGTTTGGTCCTAGTAGAAAATAAATCCACCCGGGCCGGTTAGCATAAGCGTTCGTATCTGCATTTCTGGTCGTAAAGGCAGTCATATGGTCCGTTCATCCTGTGTAATTTACGTGGGCTATTACGTATGAACAAGAGACGTGCAAGCCAGTTTAGGACATCTGCTACAATCAACAGTAAGAAATAGTACAAGAACAGACAGACGGCATTTGATGATGTATTTATCTATCCCGGATAAAACTTAATGAATAGCTTGGAGCACATCGGATCATATTTACATGATGATGATGATGATGATGATGATGATGATGATGATGATGATGATGATGATGATGATGATGATGATGATGATGATGATGATGATGATTGATGACTAAGACATATCTAACCGTGTCACTCGATCATGATTTGCATTCTGTACCTTGTACAATCACTTCACTTAAAATGCTCAATGCTAGTGACGCTACTATCCCTCCATAAGAATTCTCTGCCCCTGACAGGAACTGCCCATGAACACCACGACGGTTAGTTTCCGGCTGCAGCAGACGTCGTGTGAGCACGCGGGCACGTGGAAGTGCAAGGTCAAGTATATGTCCATCAGCAGCACCTTCTACCGCGAGTGTCGCCAAGAGATCACAAGCAGGGGTGAGAGTCTTGGTTGTCCTGACAACAAGGAATGATCGTCTGCCAGTTGTTGTCTGACATCGCCGCCATGCTGCCCTCCCTTGTCTCTTCTCTATCTGCCAGCATGTCTGCGTGTCTGTATCACAGTCAGAAATAAACAAACGCACAGGCGCACATATACCTGTGCCTATATTCCTATGCCTATATCTATACAGCTGCCTGCCCGTGTAACACCAATGTGAATCCAATTCTTAGATTGATGCTGTCATTTCTTCAGGTTTGCCAAGGAACTTGCAGATCTTTCTGGAGCCTCATAACACAACTCTGTACGTGGGCGACGTTCTCAGAGTGTCCTGTACTGGCTTCCTGGGATCTAATGACGCCAACTGGGTGTTTGAATCCAGACTTCCAACAGACGCTGAAGGTGTTTGGCCAACACATCATGATAGCTTCTGGGTGAGCAATTTGTGCAAACTTTTTTTTATTTAAAATTGTGTTTCTTTATAACTTTGGCTTTTCGATTTCGTGTTATAAATTCTGTATATTCTTTTAAATCAATAATATTATTTTAAATCAAGAATATTCTTTTAAATCAATTATTTTTACGGCAAAGAGACCATAGTTAATTTCGATAAAGTGGCAACTTTTATGCTTGCAGTAACCTTCATCCTGTATTTCAACCTTCAGTCGTCACGTGTAGCGTGACAAGGCGCGCAGGAAAGGTCGTAATATAAGAATTCTGCATGCATACCTCTCCAGGAAACGACACCAAAGACAGACTCGGAATGCCGTACAGTGGGCGGGGCTGTTCTGTTGGTTAACGTCACTCCCCAGGATGACGGCAGGCAGTTCCGCTGTTTCATCAAGCGACCGGGCCACCGGTTTGATACCAGAGCACCAGAGAGCCTGCCCCTTGCAATCTGTAGGCACACCACTTGCGTGCTGTCTGTTGTATCGCCTCTTGAGTTCTTAAGTTTGTTATTATGTGTCCGCTTGACAGGTGTACGTTTGTAAAAAAAAAAATGGCTTCGCTTAGCTCTATCACTTTTTAATAGCTGATTTTTTTTGGAAAATCTGCATCTTTTATTTTACCGCCTCTATGACGACTCTAAGCATGACTTGACTAGAACTGTGAGAGTCAGAAGGTCTGTAGGGAGGAAGCATGACTTGACTAGAGTGAGCGCCTCTTGATATCTGTAAATGGGATATTTTCATTTGTATTTGTGTGTTGCGCACGAACAAGCACATATCTGCCTATGGATTATCCAAGTGTCGTCCACTGTTGCCATTTTCCAGATTTGACAATCTTCCCACGCTGCCTAGGCAAACTTTATACATATATACATACACTAGCCACGGGACCCGCGCTTCCCGGGTTTCTCTTACCCTGCACACCCATACACCTTCTGTAACCTCCACCCCTATCCCTGTACTAACCCCGCACCTCTAACCCTTACCCCTTACATAACCCTTACCCTTGCCTGCCGTCTCGCTCAAGCGAGACAAGGGAAAGTACTTTTCGTACGAAAGGGAAAAACAGTGTGGTCATCTCCCTTACAAGCATGTGTACATGACTTGTTAAGGTCGTCGTGATATTTATTATTTCATTTTTTGTTTAGGCCTAGATACAGAGATGAAATATGGGCTATGGCCATATGCGGAACCGGCGTGCTGAATTTGGTGTGGATCGGTTCAGGCGTGGGGATTTGTGTAGCAAACACACCGGTATACATTAGAAACTATATAAATATAACAATGTAACAGTCACGAAAGCGTGTTTGAGATTGTCTCGAGCTGACAGCAATGCAAGCGTCACCTTCTAACCTCGCTTGTCTCAGTTAAAGACAAAGTGACCAAGGAGCCCCTGACAAGGCCCCTGCCCCCCAAGAGCAAGGCGTGCTCCGTCAAAGCCTGGACTATTTTTGGCGCCACCGTCGGCGGGGTCCTCTTCATCGTCTTCGCCATCGAGCTCACCTACTACATCGTCGTCATGTGGCGGCGTCGCCGCTGGAGGACCTCTGTGTGCTTCCTGGAACTCCCCCCAGGCGCCTGCACCCCCCGCAAACTCTCCCTTCCGCAGCGGTTCAGGTCAGACTTGACCTGACTTGGTTAGAGTTGTGAGGGATTAGAGGAGGTGTAAGGAGGAATAATGACTTGATTAGAGTTGAGATCCAATTAGCGAAGATGTGTGTGTGTGTGTGTGTGTGTGTGTGTGTGTGTGTGTGTGTGTGTGTGTGTGTGTGTGTGTGTGTGTGTGTGTGTGTGTGTGTGTGTGTGTGTGTGTGTGTGTGTGTGTGTTAATAGTGAGGAGCGGGAGAGAGAGGGAGGAGTGTAGACTTTGGTCTCTGTTTTGCTTCCTGAAGAAACTGGGTTATTGTGTTTGATTGCAGACGCTGGTCAAATGAGGTGGAGATATTCACCCGAATCAGAACTCCAGGCCAGGAATCAAAATTATCGACGATGAAAACGTACTAAGGATGTCAGACAGAGATTGTCGGAAGATAACTGTTTCAAAACCAGTAGCCAAAGGCTGTTAAAGCTCTAGCTTGAACAAATCCCATCCAACACTTATGTGCAAAGATTTGATCTCTGTAATTGAAAATACTGATCTGTCTGTTGTTTTTTCTAAAGAAATAGAATTTTCATCCGCCACATGGACCACTCGGTATCGACACGAGTTTTTCGGGGATATACGTACGTGCGTGCGTGATGAACCCTGCATAAGGCTTTGAAATGGACGTGTGTCTAAACTGGCAACAATGTTTCTAATATGGCATAATAAAATTAGCATAAATAAAAGTAAACAAATAAAATACAAAGGGTCAACTGTAATATACATGCACGCACGCACCCACACACCCATACTTAGTGTATTTAAGAATGAGAATCGACATCTGGGAGAAACTTATGATGTGCATTTGTTCGAGCAGTCGGAACAGGTTGCTCCAGAGATTTTGCGCGCTGAGTACATACGGACGAACGTGTGATCGTTGATTCTTACCTATGCTGGCTACCGAACTTTTAAAAAAAAGTGTTCATTGCAATCTAGAGCAAACAGTGTTCTGTGATTTGAAAACTGAAGATGCTTTACCTCATCTGCACAAGCACACATACAACCACCAAATATAGACGGATATGGTGGTGAGATATTTAGTGAAAAAGTCAAGTTGAAACACAGATTCAAGTGCTGTTTAATGTACGTAGGGTGACATGAGTGAAAAAAAATGAAATAGACAGTGGTCTATTTGTTGGTAGAGGGTTGACAAGAGATAACCCTCTACGGTCCGGACCACCTTAACCCGCAATGTGTTTTTTTTATTATTTAAAGGCTCCATAATAAGTTTCCAATTATTTGGAGCTGTACAACTATAAATGGTTTTAATACGTAAATATTTTAATTTTTTTATCCCGAGAGCCTAAATATTTTTCTTATTTAACTTTAAAAAGGTTTGCAAATAAAAGTACTATTTTCTAAGTGTTTACACGAAAAAGGATATTTTAAATTTTTTTTAAAGGCATTGTTTAAAGAAGCGAGTTTTCCCTCTAGCATCTAGTTGGTGAATCAGTCGGAGATTTCCTTTTAAGTAACAACTCTAATCGTGTAAACTCTCACCATCACGTCTTCTTTAGGAGTGAGGGGGGGGGGGCCTTTCTCTATCCAGACACTACCCAGAAAAAAAATCATTTAAGCACAGAGAGAGACATGAGATTATTATCGAAGGCTCCCTCACCCCCATGGCAGAGGGAATTTCCTATTAATTTACAACAGCTTTATTTAAAGGTATTACTCAACGGTCGCTCTCTTTCCTGAGGGCTACAGCGACCTGTGCTTCCTCAAACTGACAACGGAAATTCGGACCACCTTGTAAAAACTCCCTGGTCAGAATCTGTGTACGCCTTTGTGATGTTGATGCTCTCCGAGTCGGGAAAGAGGGGAAGTAATGCGGGCAGACGACATTCCCACAGTGCCAGCGCTCACAATCTACAGGAAGAGTTCACATGTTCAGCATTCAGCGTTGATGGGTGGGCCGGGCCGGGCCATTTATTTACGTCTTTTCTAGCAAGGAGTCCGGGACCAACAATGGCAAACTTCTTTCTATCGTTCTTCTTCCTCCATTCCTTTCTCCTTCTTTGCTTCCTTTGTGGTGAAAGTCACGGGAAAGAAAGCAAACGAAATGTACTTGCTGTTACTTTTCACAAGATTTTACGAAAATGGATACATACAACCAAAGGCAAGAGTGCACCAACAAGCCAACAGCCCCCCCCCCAAATGACTGTCATGGACAATATAGGAAATATGTAAAATGATATGTGAACACATTGTGATGGGTGGCAGCCATCACGGGAGACGGTTTTGGCCATCACGCTCACANNNGCGGGGCGGCGGGGGGGGGGGGGGAGTGGTACCCAGGTCGAGTGGTGCCCAGCGAACCGTGGCTGTGAGGCACTGTGTCATCTTACAGCATGCTGTGCTAGGCTCACTCTCTTTAAACGTTTCTATATCCTTCTAGGACAGTTGCAGATACTGACAACTATAATATTCGGATTCTCCTCGATTTACTCTTTCTGTAGATACTAAACTCATCAAACGTCTTGACAGAGTAAATTTATTGTAGGCAGAATTCGTACCTTTATCTATTCACATTAGCTAGTTAAACTACCTTTTAAAGTAATTATCTTTATTTCCTTCTCACTCTACTTAACTTTCCTTAACACTAACAGGAAGAGCAAAGCGCACTCTAGTCACTGTATATTTTCATGTCCTTGTAGGTATATTCTTTCACTTTTTATTCTAAATGTTGTATGTGTAAGACACACAAAATTTGGCCTCTGCCGCGTGTACGCCGGCTTGCTGCTGCTGGACCGGACAGTGGCATCGTTGTGGCTCACGCCCACCCTGTAAAAGCAGGGTGCGGGCCGGACAAACCAGAGTCCCGAAGTAGGGTGAAGCAGGAGGACGAGAGAGAACATGTAGTGTGGTAGTGTAACAATTTACCGGTCCTCATTCAATCGTGAAGACGCCAACTCGATAGTGCGCGTCCCAAACTTTATTCGTTGAACAAAAACCGTTGCAGGTGGTGGCCGGCTTCTCATGCAACCTGTTCCATAGTCTAGTGGCTATTATAGGACCTCTTCTCTCTCACTACTGTCTACCTTATTAGTGACACAGACTGAAGCCTGCTCTTCTCTATTATTTTCTAACTCTTGCCTGGCCGCTAAAGGCAGTGGCTTCTTCCAGAGTATAACTCCTTTGTACAGCTGCAGGGGAGGCGCATATAGAAGATAGCCCTGTGGCCCATCCTCCTTTTTCTGCCCCTCCCGTCTTCTGCCTGCTAACTCCTGCCTTGGGCCTTCATGGTCAGAACTTTCTAAGTCCCCTGACCAGCAAGCATAAGCCCTAAGGGCTGGGCGTAAGCCCGAGCACGCTTCTTCCGTCCGTATCCTTCTCTCTCTTGGTCTAATCTCCGTCTAAATCTCCCATCCTCCTGTTCTTATTTCTCCCTACTCCAGCGCCCTCTACATCACATGATCTATTCTCGTAAACAGCATCACGTGCATATTCGCTCATGATCTGTTGACAGGCAGCCAGAGCAATGTTTAGGTTTCTCGAGGTTCCAAGTTGACCTCCAGGTCACTGCATCGTACTTGGCTAACCCCATTGCTGTCATCCGCTGTCCATGACTCAGAGGACCAGGGAGGTTGCTTGACTACCCCTACCCCAGCACATATTGTTCTATGGGAGAGCACGAAATTTACTTCCCTGAACTAAATGAACTACCCTCTAATTCAAACTGCGTGAACAATGCTATTTTTTACACGCCAGGTCTCAATTTCGTTACAGGTAGCGAAGTGCCAGTAAACCGTGGGGTGGCGGAGCATGTAGGGCGGCAGCAGCAGTGGCGGCCCTAAATAAAGTACGCAAAGGGCTTGGAAGGAAACCTGCTTTTGTTTTGAAGGAGAGAGAGAGAGAGAGGAAAGTTGCAAAGCGAACCCGGTTCATCACAACATAATAGGCTATATAAAGGAAGAGGGAGAGAGAAAGAGAGACGGGGAAGGTGCGAGAATGACATTTTGACAATCTCATACATTATGAGGTCAGGTCCTTGACGTCAGCCTAAAGTTTTAGATTTTAGTGCTAAGTCCAGTTCATCCACTGACGTTTTCGGTTAGTTTATATAGGAGTCCTAAATATTTCAGGGAGGCATACAATGTGCTTGTGCCGATTCTTGAAAGCTTTCAAAATCAGGGTCTGGATTTATGTTCGAGCTAGCGTGTTGAAAACTTTCCACCGTGATGTTGGCTTTTTCTTTCTTTGTCTCTCTTTACTAGTGAAGTTCCTGCGAAAGAAAAACCCACCTGTATTTCTTTCTCCTGCATACCATTATACAGTTCTACCAGAGACTTTTAGCTTGCCACCGTAACAGCAGTTGATATTGCCCTTAGTAATACGACAAAAGTGTAAAACTGTTCGTAAACAATCATCTCTTGATACGGCCATATATACAACAATGGTATAAAACTGTCCATAAACAATCACCCCTAAATCGCTGTTCTTTTCCAGACGAAGGAATTTCCAAAGGACCATTTCAGTCGGTGCCTGTTATAATACTGGGCAAGAACGTCATATGGGCAAAAGATATCGAGGTGGGAACGCCGGCTTACTGTGCACGACTGATATATATATATATACATGCTTTTATATATATATATATACGTAATTGGCCTCGGCCAGTGGGAATAGGCAATGAAATATTTTCGGATGGCCACAGAGACTGCACATTGTTTAAGATATCTTCCTTGGCCACATCTCGCTGGGTTATTGTGTTTGATTGCAGACGCTGGTCAAATCAGGTGGAAATGTTCACCCGAATCAGAACTCCAGGCCAGGACAGAGAATCAAAATTATCGACGATGAAAACGTACTAAGGATGCCAGACACAGATTGTCGGAATATAACTGTTTAAAAGCCAGTAGCCAAAGGCTGTTAACATTCGAGCTTGAACAAATCCCATCCAACACTTACGTGCAAAGATTTGATCTCTGTAATTGAAAATACTGATCTGTATGTTGTTAATTTCTAAAGAAATAGAATTTTCATCCGCCACATGGACCACTCAGTATCGACAAGAGCTTCTCGGGGATATAAGTGCGTGCGTGTGTGCGTGTGTGCGTGTGTGCGATTGTGCGTGATGAATCCTGCATAAGGCTTTGGAGTGGACGTGTGTCTGACGGAGTTGTTAAACTGGCATCAATGTTTTT
Organism: Lanistes nyassanus; assembly: GCA_004794575.1. NCBI lineage: Eukaryota > Metazoa > Mollusca > Gastropoda > Architaenioglossa > Ampullariidae > Lanistes > Lanistes nyassanus. Next base: position 463,324 of record SMGT01016278.1, read on the forward strand.
AATATGGCATAATAAAATTAGCATATAAAATACAAAGGGGCATATTTTTAATATACATGTGCACACACACTTAAGCACGCACGCACGCACGCAGGCACGCAGGCACGCATACTTCGATCGTGTATTTAAGAATGAGAATCGACATCTGGGAAAATCTTATGATGTGCATTTGTTCGAGCAGTCGGATTAGGTTGCTCCAGAGGTTTTGCGCGCTGAGTACATACGGACGAACGTGTGATCGTTGATTCTTACCTATGCTGGCTACCGAACTTTAAAAAAAAAGTGTTCATTGCGATCTAGAGCAAACAGTGTTCTGTTAGATTTGAAAACTGAAGATGCTTTACCTCATCTGCACAAGCACACATACAACCATCAAATATAGACGGACATGGTGGTGAGATAATTAGTGAAAAATTCAAGTTGAAACACAGATTCAAGTGCTGTTTAATGTAAGTAGGGTAACATGAGTGAACAAAAATGAAACATAAGGGATAAAGAAAATTTGACAGTGGTCTAGTTGTTTGGTAGAGGAATCTCTGATCTCTCAAAGCGATAACCCTGTACCGTCCGGACCACCTTAAATCTCAAAATGTTTTATTGTTATTTAAAGGCTTCAGAATAATTTTTATAATATTTAGAGCTGTACAACTATAAATGGTGCTAATATGTAAATATTTTACTTTATTATTTTGAAAACTTGCAGATTTGTATTACTTAATTTTGCCAAAGTTTGTGCATAAAAGTAATATTTTAGAAAAGCAAAGTTGTTACATATGTAGATACCTTTTTTATTGTTTAAAAGAAGCAAATTTTCCGCCTAGCATTTAATTGTTGAATCAATAGGAGATTTCCTTTTAAGTAACGGATGGAATTCATTTGTAAAATGTGTGCGACTGAACAGTCATATGGCGTTGTTTCTACTCTAATCGTGTAAAATCTCACCATCACTTCTTCTGTCGGGGTGATTGGTGAGCCATTCTCTATCCAGACAGTACCTAGAAACAAATCATTCAAGTAAGGGAGCGAGACATGAGATTATTATCAAAGCCTCCCCCCCCCCACCCAACACACACACACACACACATTGGAGTGGGAATTTCCGATTTATTTACAACAGCTTTATTTAAAGGTATTACTCAACGGTCGCTCTCTTTCCTGAGGGCTACAGCGACCTGTGTTTTCTCAAACTGACAACAGAATTTCGGACCACCTTGTAAAAACTCCCTGGTCAGAATCTGTGTACGCCTTTGATTGTGATGTTGATGCTCTTCGAGTCGGGAGAGAGGGGAAGTAATGCGGGCAGACGACATTCCCACAGTGCCTTCCCTCTAGACCTGGGCTCCCGTGTCGAAGGTCGTAACCGGGGTGACGGCTAAATCGAAAGTTTTGTGTCCTATACTGTGACGTCACTGCGGACTGTAATAAAGTAGCGGAAGATGCGTGAGCAGCTTCTTATAGTTACAATAAGGATGTTCTGCCGTCGTTGACGATAGCCGTGTGGTCAAAGTGTTGGGTTACACAGCCGAAAACACGCTGGGTTCATTTTCCTCTATTTTTTTTTTCTTTACTTTAATCGGCATGATGATTGGGAAGGGGATGGTGGTAGGAGAGGTGTAGGGGTGGCTTGGGTAGAGTTGAGGTTAGAGTGTAGGTTCTTTATGGGAGACTGTAGGTGGTGGGGGCTCGGCCATATGATTGAGAAGTCATATTAATTAGATTTAAGTAATACAGTGATAGTTCCATCTACCCTCTTGACGGTGGTCGTGTGGGCGAGCAGAGGACACGATCCATCGAGAGCAAAAGAAAATCTCCCAGTGGTGACGGAAGACTGCCAGAGTATCTGTGACGAGCTGCTGTCGATTCTCATCGTTAAATACAAGAAACATGCGAATGACAGACGAGTTGTTAACAATAGAAGCAATCAAGTTGGTACCTACACTCTAACCTCAACTCTACCCAAGCCACCACTACACCTCTCCTACCACCATCCCCCATCCCCTTCCCAATCATCATGCCGAATAAAGTAAAGAAAAAACATAGAGGAAAATGAACCCATCGTGTGTTCGTTTGTGCAACCCAACACTTTGACCACACGGCTATCGTCAACGACGGCAGAACGTCCTTATTGTAACTATAAGAAGCTGCTCACGCATCTTACGCTACTTTATTACAGTACGCAATATCAGTGACGTCACAGTACAATGCACGGATCTTGGTCGATTTAGCCATCACCCCGGTTACGACCTTCGACACGGGAGCCCAGGTCTAGAGGGAAGGCACTGTGGGAATGTCCTCTGCCCGCATTACTTCCCCTCTCTCCCGACTCGAAGAGCATCAACATCACAATCAAAGGCGTACACAGATTCTGACCAGGGAGCTTTTACAAGGTGGTCCGACTTTCTATTGTCAGTTTGAGAAAACACAGGTCGCTGTAGCCCTCAGGAAAGAGAGCGACCGTTGAGTAATACCTATTAATTAACCTGTTGTAAATAAATCGGAAATTCCCACTGCCATGGGGGCCATTGATAATAATCTCATGTCTCTCTCCGTACTTGAATGATTTGTTTCTAGGTAGTGTCTGGATAGAGAAAGGCTCCCCCTCACCCCGAAAGAAGAAGTGATGGTGAGAGTTTACACGATTAGAGTTGAAACAACGCCATATGACTGTTCAGTCGCACACATTTTACAAATGATTTCCATCCGTTACTTAAAAGGAAATCTCCGACTGATTCACCAACTAGATGCTAGGGGGAAAATTCGCTTCATTTGAATAATGCCATTTGAAAAAATTAAAAGTATCCTAACTGGTACAAACACTTGCTCTTCTAAAATAGTACTTTTATGTGCAAACTTTGCCAAAGTTAAGCAATAAAAATCTGTAAGTTTCCAGAATAATAAATTAAAATATGTACATATTAGGACCATTTATGGTTGTACAGCTCCAAATATTTGAAAACCTATTATGGAGCCTTTAAATAACAACAAAGCACTTTTTATTGTTTAAGGTGGTCCGGACGGTACAGGGTTATCGCGAATCAGAGATGAAACGTCAAACATCCCAATACCAACATTAGACCACCGATACATTTTGTTTTTCCCGACTGTTTCATTTTTTTTTCACTCATGTCACCCTACTTACATTAACAGCACTTGAATCTGTGTCTCAACTTGACTTTTTCACTAGATATCTCACCACCATGTCCGTCTATATTTGTTGGTTGTATGTGTGCTTGGGCAGATGAGGTAAAGCATCTTCAGTTTTCAAATCTAACAGAACACTGTTTGCTCTAGATTGCAATAAACACTCATTCTCTGTCGATTCTAATTCTTAAATACACAAAGTATGCGTGCGTGTCTGCGTGCTCAAGTGTGTAGGTGCCTGGTTCTCGCACGACATAACGCAACATTATTGGTGTCACGACGGGCCGTACCTTAACTTACCTGACTCGACTTCTCCAGAATTTCTGAACAAACTTTTATGGTGATCTCGTAAATGTAGATTTAATTGAGCAATCGTCACCAAAACCTTTACTGCCTCAGGTCAATGGTTTCTACACCAGAGGGTGACGACGCTGTGAAATAATGTGAATAACTAGAGAAATCTACCGAGGGAAAAGATTCTCATACTCTGACACGCTCGCTCAGTCTCACACAGGCAAAACACTACTAGCTCAAGAGCCCACACCCTCGTAAAACACAACTGCAGCGAACCGTTATTCAACATATATTTCAAACACTAACTGACTCGACAACATCAAATATATCTACAGATTATTTACAGAGAATCACCGTGCTCGTGTCTAGGGTAAGACGCTGCCTGATTACGTCATACCACGTGGTATCAGACAAAGAAGATAATCAAACTAAAGCAAGAGGGGAAATCACACTGCAAAACGGCCTATGATTCCGCTCTATACACAGATACAGTAAGTGACCGCCAACAGAGCACCTATTCTTGTCACTACTAAGCAACTGCTTTACCGCAATACACAGCTCTAAAGCTGTACAACGACCCAACCACGAAGTTTGTGACAACGCCACAACCAGCACTTCCCGCTATCTCCTCTTGGCGTATTGCCCGGCCACTAGCTTATGACGTCTCCTGTCTCCGGCAGGATAAAACCACCTATCCTAAATCAACTCGAGTCCCAGACTAAGATAAGTTTATGGCAAAAGCAGTCCTTAACTTATAAGGCACATCCAGCAGTCACTTACTTTGTTACGTAGACGTGTCGGCGAAATACTTCCAGTGTATTTACCGTGAGAACTAGCTGCGGCTCCTACCACGTCCTGGCTAAGATGGCGAGGGGTAGAGGCCCGTGGGTCTACACGTGTCCGCTTCTCTTGGTCTTCCTACTTCATCTCTCCTGTGTCTAGTCCGATTCTGAGTGTCTCAATCAATCACTACAATCACGCTCCCCCTGCTTAAGTACCGTGCGCTCGCGCTCCCAGAGTTCACGGAGGCCACCTTATTCTAGTTTAAACCAGTTCTGGCCAACCCAGGTTGGGGTGGAGCTATTAGCCTGGCTATGAAGTACCGTCCACCTACTAGGTGTCAAGAGAGCGAGGGGGAACAGGATTACCTAGGAGTGACAGGTGACAACCTGGGAGTGACGTGTAACAATTGGTGCCGCGACATAAGGCAACATTATTGGTGCCGCGACATAAGGCAACATTACTGGTGCCGCGACATAACGCAACATTACTGGTGCCGCGACATAACACAACATTACTGGTG
>SMGT01016278.1:474140-485807 GCA_004794575.1 Lanistes nyassanus
TCAAAGAAAGGAAAACCGTTTCACCTGTGAGTACACTATAGCTTCTGTGGTCATTACAATAATGCCAGAGTATATTAGATGTACTAACAGTGACAGCACAATCTTCTACGACACTTGCAATGTACATTTTGCATCATGGAAGGAAAAAGTCATCTTGGAAATATACGTGCTTACCAGGAAAAGAGTTTATAACACTTAAATGTAACTGGCCGGCTTACAGTAATTAAGTGATAAACCTGACTCCGGGCCGTCTATCACCCTACAGTAAGCCTTGTACTCCCCAGCTCGCGAGGCATGGTAAAATGGCGGACGCCGCCGCGCGAGTGAGTCAGCGCGACGCTAAGCTCGCGTCTTAGCATGCTCGGTCCATATGTAAGAAGTCCGTGGCCTGAACTCCTGTGAGGAAGAGCTGTTGTGGTGAGACGTACGTGTCTTGTGGTACAAGTCTGCTGAAGGCTGAAGGATTCAGCTGCAGAATTGAGGTGTCTCGTTCTGCTAGAAGTGTGGAAGTCTGAGTAGACCAGTTGCATAGCGCAAGGGACTCTGTGAGATTGTTGGATACCTTCCAGACTGGGGTGAGACTCTAGCAGTTGCTCCTCTGCTGTGGGAAAAACCTCTACGCTGACCTGGCGGGAGAGGACTGCAGAACGTAAAGGAGGGACAACCGTCTGAAGCAGGGGGCGAAGGTCCAGCCGTACAAGGAGGCTGTCTGTAACCGAGCTCTTGGGGTGAGCTCAAGGGGATGTGTGTCAGCCTTCGGAAAACGTCATATCCTCTGTGGCGTGTGTGATCGTCAGCATCGAAGTCTGCTGTTACGTGGAGGTGTTCGAGAGGTCTTCAGGGTATCTACTGGTGAATATATCCAAGGAAGGAGCGCTCCAACGTACAGACTGGGAACGAGTGTTGTGTTCTGTGAGTGTTGTGCATCACGTGGTCATTCTTTTCTCGTAAGCAAAGGCGAGATTGAGGTATGTGGTTTGTCATTGTGTTTAATGGCGAGGCAGGTGATGTAGGTTGATAATAGATGTTATAGTAGACCTAGCTCGAACAGAAGGAAATGGCGGGACCTCTAGAGTTTAACGAGTTGTAACATATATTATCTTGATTGTAAATACTCGCTTCTTCTTTTTTTGTGTGTTCACTGTATTACGGTCTTTTGTTGTCCTTTATGGGAGACTGTAGGTGGTTGGGGCTCGGCCATATGATTAAGAAATCATATTAATTAACTTTAGTAATACAGTGATAGTTCCACCTACGCATATGTCACACTCTTGACGGTGGTCGTGTGAGCGAGAATAGGAGACGCCCCGTCAAGAGCAAAAAGAAGTCTCCCAGGTGTGACAGCCATATAAAATAATTATATCATGTACTTAAATTATAATCTTGGTGCATCACGTTGGCACTTACAGTGACAAGAATCAAATCGTGAAACCTATATACCATACCATTCACTTCTTTTCAGTCCAATTGTTGCACCACGTTAAATTGATTCTTTGTTTGTGGGGAGATTGTACGTGGATGGGGGCTCGTACCACGGTGTGCAGTGAGACAGTAATATGAAAACCACAAGTAAAACAGTGATAACGTTTCCTCATGTCGTCCTCGTAATGGCGGTCGTGTGAAGCGAAAACAAGAACGACGTCCTCATGTGACGACACATTGTGATGACTGTCAGACGACAACTTAATGTCCTGTCTGAGTTACCTATTTCCAACGATTAAACAAACGATAAGGAGGCTGGTATATAATGACTTTATAAATAAATTTACGAAACAACGCTCATCGCCAATGTTTGGTCATCTGCCGTCTGCTGAACAACAGGTGAAATAAACTGAAATTGTCGATTTGAGCGATCATCTTGGTGTGGCTGTTTGCTGTAATCCCAGTCACGCGCAGTCACGTGTCAGCCTCTTGATTACTATTTTGTGCGCTATTGTCATCAGAAATAAACAGACTTTGATGTGAAAATGATTACAGTATTGATCAATTTGAGGAGAACAAGCATTCAAGGTCCTTAGTCGTACTCAGTGAATCGCGCACTGTTGTCATGGTGACACGAGGTCACCTTGCTCACAGAATTGAAACTAATGCTGCGGCAAAGGGGTCAGTATCACATAATATTCTGGTCAAGTCCCACTACGTGGTTTTAAATGACCTCAAATATAGCGACAATCACACACATGAAGTTTTGCTGAGTGGTAAAATCCATGGCATCAAGACCGTGTATTTGAAACGAACGAATGTTTGTATAAGATTGCAAGACTTTTCCCTTCAAAACAGAACATTCAAGTAAACACTTAAAAGCATGAGGAATGCCCTGTCTGGAAATGTGGTGGAGATAACCTTTCACAGTTCTGCCCACGCGCGGCTCTTTACTAAGTCGACTGAATTTGGCTAAAAAGAACACTGACTATTTGCAGTCACATTTTCGCAACTGGATGACAAAGCGGCGGTCTGTCATTCGCACGCACACACGCATATTTCTTGTATTTAACGATGAGAATCGACCACAGCTTGTCACAGAAACTCTGGAAGTCGTCTGACCACGTGGCTGACCACTTACAGAGGAGATATATACTTGTTACACTCTGTACTGTCAGGGATGTGTGTACACTTGCGTTCAGTCTCTCTACATCACTGTTTCCGATACTTTAATGTCCACAAAATAACCACTTTGTTTGCTACAAAATTTGTCATAACGTATCAGAACTATTTATACTTCTATAGGTGTCTACAATATGCTGAAATTATTTCTGCTGAGTCGTCTGGTGTAGGACACATTAGTGGAGAGCAGAATACAAACACGACTTCCATCTCCCTGTATGTTCACCACCACATCACACGCTGTACAACTTACTCTTCAACTGCTTCATCGGCAATGACATACAGTGACCCTCTCTTCCCAGCTTTTGACAAGTCATTCACGGCCTTCTTTCTGTCTTTCTCCTCACAAAAATCATACTGCAGGAGGTGAGGTTGTCCCGGTGATCCGGTCAGCTGCGTGTTGACAATCTGCAGTAACTGGTGGTACAACATGGTGCACGCTGCTTTACTCTTCCAACAAATACTCACAATGTAGAAGTCGTTGCCACATCTCATTCACTCTGTTGCCATCAGCTGCAGCACCACGGTTTTACCTGTGCCGGGCGGTCCGGCCACAAAAAGTCTGGAAGGCGCCATGTTGAGCAGGTCAACTTGCTCCGGAAACAGAGTTATTTGAGCAGTATAGCACTCTCCCGTCCACCATACGGCCTGACCCAGGGTATTGACACACTTATTCTTATTCTTATTCTTATTCTTTTTCTTTTTCATTCTTATTCTTATTCTTATTCTTATTCTTATTCTTATTCTTATTCTTATTCTTATTCTTATTCTTATTCTTATTCTTATTCTTATGCCGGTCTTCCTGTTCTTGACATGCGTACTTCGCTTAGCTCTATCACTTTTTAATAACTGATTTTTTTAATCTGCATCTTTTATTTTACCGTCTCTATGACGACTCTAAGCATGACTTGACTAGAGTGAGCGCCTCTTGATATCTGTAAATGGGATATTTTCATTTGTATTTGTGTGTTGCGCACGAACAAGCACATATCTGTCTATGGATTATCCAAGTGCCGTCCACTGTTGCCATTTTCCAGATTTGACAATCTTCCCACGCTGCCTAGGCAAACTTTATACATATATACATACACTAGCCACGGGACCCGGCAGACGACTACCCCCTCCACTACAGTTGTCATATGAATTGTGAGATGTGGGAGGTGGCTAATTCTATGTTATAACGGTCACCCACAGTCGTTCTCTGATCGTCGGTGAAAACGAGAAACCGATAAGCAAAGTATAGGCAAGTTAGAAATTGAAGAAGACATTATCCGAGAGACAGGTCCAAGAGAAAACCACTAGACTATCAAGATTTGAGAAGCTCGAAACTGGAGAAGCCACCTACCCTGACAGGAGAAAGTCAAGGGACACAATCAAGACAACTGCCTAAAGCAGAAGCGGGTTTCCGGCCTTGAGTGGCTGTGTGACTGAACTCTAGTGGAGCGAGCTCGGAGGTCGATGTTCGATTCAGAAGTATGAGGAGATCCTGTGTGGAGCAGGGCAGGCGACTGAAGGAATTGGGTGTTGTTAAATGAACCCGAAAAAAGCCTGGAGTCATCCATATTATGAGCCTACATATTTCATTCTGTAAATACTCGCTATCTTTAAATAATATTATCTTCTTCTTCTTTCATTGTATTACGCAGTCTGTGATTCTTTGTTTGTGGGGTAATTGTACGTGGATGGGCGCTCGGACCACGGTGTGCAGTGAGACAGTTATATGAAAACCGTAAGTAAAACAGTGATAACGTTTCCACATGTCGTCCTCTTAACGGGGGTCGTGAAGCGAGCACAAGAGCGACGCGTAAGCTCTCATGAGACGACACATTGTGATGACTGTCAGACGACAACTTTATGTTTACCTATTATGTTTACCTTTTTCCAATGATTAAACAAACAATAATTATTGTGCGAGAAGCTGTGGTATCCCAAAGTATTTATTTTATGACAGAGCTTTTCAAATGGTTGATTTTCATCTAAATTCTTATCCAAAGCAAAAGAAAAGAGTTACAAATGCATACATCTTGTTTTACTAAAATCTATGCCGAAACAAAACACATGAATTTCTCAGTTTAAAATTTTCTCGTTTGTTCGAACAAGTTTTGTATATTTAACTAATCCAGAGGGACAAACTGCAATAAAATCTGCAACAGAGCCAGCCATCTTAGTTCTAACATCAAATGAGAAAGCTTAGCGTATCGGCCAGGATGTGTTGAATGACTTCGCTGTGTGTGTCCTGAGTGCTGCCTAGAATTAGCAGGACCAAGTAACTGGTAGGAGACTTCCCGAAGAATGAAATCTCCCATTCAGTCGATTTACACAGGTCAGGAGTCAGCTGAAATCGTGCAATCAATCCGATCTTTAACTCTTATCATGGCCTCAAGCCTGTCCTTCCCACAAAACGTGACTGTCGCGCAGAAGAAATGCGACCAGAAACTGAGTGCACTGTCTGTATTTTGATCTCAGCTATTGCCAATCGTCATGTGACATGAAATTCCAGTCTTTAGTTATAAATTCCACTTTACATCCCTAAATATGCAATGGTTGGATGCACAAAATTTATTCTGTACCAAATTCAAGTTACGATCTTGATAAAATAAGCTTTCTTTAGCAATAAAATTCGGCACGGCTACAACGAAGGTATCCGCTAAATAAGAAAGTCAAGTCCTGCTGTAACTAACTGCTTGGCTTTAACTGTAGCAGCTTGATGTACGCCTGGCCGCAGGTGACATACAACATGATCTGCAAGAGGTAAATCTACGCATCGTCTTTCTTCAAGACAGCGTCTGATTTTCTTCTAAACACCATTATGTTATCCCTAAACCAAAAAAACGTAGAGTTTTTTCTGAGTGACAAACTGTTTTTGTCGTCTGAGAAGAAGCCAGCTTCATCCATTAGACGCTTGACGTCTTCCGGACTCTTGTTGTTGACGTGGAGAAATCCGTCCTGACCTAGGTGTGCCCAGCTCAGGATGACCCCTTGGTGAGCGTGGCGCGCAATGTTGTCAAGCAGCACGCGCTCGTAGCGCGCAGGCACGTGCTCCGCCACCTCCAGACAGACGACCCAGTCGTAGACCGGAAATCCATACTGAGGGAGGGTCAGGTCCATGAAGCTGACAGCGCCCTCTGTGACGTTCTCACAAAAGGGGGCTCCATCGTAAGCATCGTAAGAGGCGACGAGGCCTTGTTGGAGGAGGTGCTGTCTGTAGAGTCCCGGCCCGTCTCCGAAGCTGCCCACCCGCTGACCTGACAGGAACCGACCGAGGGCGTTTGCAAGCGACTCGTCAAACATGTGGGCTGTACTCTTCTTGTGGTCACTCTCTTTTTCACACCATCCGCCGCTGCTGGCCACCTTTACAGAAACAAACATCCACATGTCACTGCCACGTTTAAATCTGTTCTTTAAAAGAAAAGACCCATTCAGCAGAAATAGAAATATCTTTCTTATCTTCATTACACTTCGCCTAACCCGGCAATGAGGATTTTAAGAAACACACCTACAAAATTCAATAATATGACTGATATACTTTCTTCCTTCTGCTTTTATTAGTTTACGTTTTGTCCTTTTGACATTGCTTCCGTCAGATGATGTCCATTTTGTATCATATTTTTAGTCTGCAAAATGACTAGCCGGGTTGTTTCATAACATTTCGTTTGTTGTTTCCTTGATATGTGGCAATATTATGCGTGTGTCTCTTACCCCTATACCTTTCGACATTGTATCTATGCGTTTTCAATTTTTCTTTCCTTCATTCTTTCTTTATTTATTTCAAAACCATGAATTAGCGAGCGAGAGAGAGAGAGAGTGAAAGAAGCGAAAGAGAGGCTGGGGTGGCAGGGACAATGACGGGAGGGGGGGGGACGAGGGGAAGCGACATGCAGTGGGGGGGAGGGAAAGGGACATGCAGTGGGGGGAGGGGTGAACAGACAGAGAATTACACTTGTCTCCTTTTTCAGCCATCATGCATCAATCTTTTTATTTCGAAGTGTGCGTGCGTTTAAATTTTCCTGTCCCTGTTTCTTTCTTTCCTTTCCTTTCATTTATTTGTTCACTAATTTTCTTAGAGAGCGAAAGAGAGAGAGAGAGATAGTGTGTGTCGATGATGTGGAATGGAAGGATGGCAGAAAGAAGAGGACACACAGATGTATGAGTGGGACATTAGAGAAAGATAATTACAGTTTCTCTCTTCTGCAATTTGGCCATGCCGCACTCCAACTGTCCCAGCTTTTTCTTCTGTTCGTTCAACAATCTGGATAGAGAGTCGCGCTGCTCCCTCAGTTGTGACGTGCCAGTACATTCCTGGGGGCGCCACGCCTGGACTAAGTTCTCTTGCTGTCGCGAGGAAAAAATCATATTTGACAAATTTGCCTCTCGTAGAGTCGTGTCCTTCTGATGTGCGATCAAAACCAGAATGAACAGCCCCACCAGGAGACTCACTACAAGGAAGTATTTCTGATGCATTGGGAAAATCAGCTGTGACAGGAGCAAGGAGAAATTCTGTCCACAACCTGCTGTTTGTGCTTCAACCTGAAAAAGACGAAATTCTTGAACAATATTATGATCGTTCGTTCTGGTCCCTAAACCCTAACCGCCAGCTCAAACACAACGTTCGGTGTGTACACCCAGCTGCAACCACGTGAGGTGCTGATAACGACAATTCTGCATCTGCCGAGATTCAAAAGTTAGACCAGCGAACTGCACTATCACTCAGGTAAGCAATAATCGTCAGTCGCGACAATCATCAGTTGGACAATTTACAATGCACTTAACTGGACTTTAAACACCATGCTTGCTGGACAGAATGCTCTTTTTTTAAAATTGATTTTACCCTGTTAAAACTAGGATCAGTAATGTCGGTCCCAGTACATCACAGGTGTTGATGGAAACTTCCTTTTATGTATATAAAACTGCTGACAACAAATATCCACGACATGAGAATACTTTTTAGAAATGCGTTTGAGGACTTTGTATTATAACTTTAGGTTTTATATACATGGAAACAACTTCTGGTTTTACGTAATTGGAAACAATTTTTGTGTTACGCGTGTGGAAGCAATTGGTCTGTCTAGCTTCTGAATACATAATATTAGCAATCACAATAATGTAATAATACTTTTGATTGTATTATATAATACGCTTTACAATCTTCATAAATTATTTATTGGTACTTTTACTAACGAGTTCGACGTAAATGGTATGTCTTTATCAGACTTCAGTGAACCCAAACTGTACAGATCTGTTCGCACTCGAAGCATAGTGCGCCAAGTTTACAGCGACAAAATGAGGTGAGAAAAGGAACTTGTATTATAGTTCTCTGTGCCGAGAAGGAGCGTCCCAAATTTAAAAACTCATCTACAATTGTTGAAAAGGAATTTAGTGGTGACATAATATGCCATGATTACAAAGTGTGTCTGCTGCCTTCGACCGTACTGACGCTGCACCCTGTCTGGACACGGACAAGACGATGAACTAACAAAGTGAGCCTGGAAACACGACAGGATTTTCATATATTAGGCTCAGTGGGATCCGCACCTGCACCCCCTACTATCTGTCACCTTTAGTGCTGAGAACGAAGGAAGCACTTCCCAGTAACAGAATAGTTGATTGGTTACGACAGGGAACTAACAACTGCCCACTACCCGGCTTGAGGCAAACAGGGTACCAGGCAGAGATTCGCTCTTTCAGTCTTTGGCTATATTTCCTTAGTCTGTTTCTCATTAACGGACGTTTTCATTTATTCTGGATTCCAGCAGCCTGAGTGTAAAGTTCTTTTTCTTCCCCCGGTGTCGACAAGTAAATCTGCCGTCATTTGGCAGAAAACAGTAAGTCCACCTTTGGCAACAAATTGGATTTTTGTTCCAGCAGGCACATCGATCGAAGCTCTATTTTGTGACAAAAAATCATTCAATTATATGGCTTTTTAAATTATGAGATAACGAAATATTACTGGACTTACTGTCAATCAACATGCTTGTCAGCAGACAGCAAGAAGAAAACAGTTAAGTCAAAAAATCAATTAAAGTTCACCTATTTAAAATATTTGACAGACTTTGCTCACCTCTGTACACAGCAGCTACAAAGAAAACGGGTAGATTTAACTCTAATGACTGGACTTGTCTTCCTTCTCATGTTGGATCTAACAATGAATACAATGTACAACAATGTATTACAAAACGTGGACAAATCAACGCAAGTCCCTTGACTGGAGTTGCTTTCTTTTGCCAGTCGATCTAAAAATAGATCATCGAGTAAAACGCAGGCAGATCACAATAACTACTAATTTTAATGCTTTATTGGGCCACGGATCATATTTTACACACAAATCTGCCTTTCACATTCTTTTATTGCTGATATTTCGTTTGGCAGTAGAAACTTTCAAAATCCTGCAGTTTCGAATAAGTTGAAGGCATGAACACAAAAAACGCCTTTTCTGAAAATATGCTTGAGTGGGCAAACGACGCCAGAAATATGGGTCAGGTGACGAGGCAGAGGTCGTAATCAGACCATCTCTGTTACCAGATGCTCGGTTTCAATAGCTCCACTTTCAGTAAAGTCGACCCGAGCTGGACCGCGAGGAGAAATGTCGTGCGACAGCAAAGCCATTTGCAACAAAGAACTCAATCGCTTGCTACTGTGTGTACATAACAGAATTATAAACTGAAATTTGAGAAAAGGACAATGTTTATTTCAAAATGTGTCCACAGAAAACACTGATAATCAACATCAGACACTGAAGGTTTAGTTCAAATGTAATGAGCTTCATGTTAACATCAAAACCTCACTGACTAAAATTACGTCGTGTGTGACGTCACGACGTGATAACGTTCTGATAGACTAAAAGAAGAAGACAAGGAATAAAAAAAAGACAAGTGTTGGTGTGAGAGAGACAGACACAAAACTTCAGCAGGTGACAGGTGTGTGAGTGAGATTCATGTTCAGGTGACTAGTGGTCGATACTAGGCGACATACACAAGTTGTGACGTACATCGCGACATGTGGTGAAGAGTGTGTGTATCCAGTGAAACATAAATATATTCCAGACAAACGACGACTTTTCTCTCCAGACCACGAACACGATCTGCACGCGCCATCCACACCACGTCACTGCGGGTTGTGGTCACATCCTCAATGTCATCATTCTTCATCACCCGCACTGGGATATCGGCTTCTGTAAGCCCCGTCACCATATCCAGCTGGTCACAGTGACAACCACACAACACCAACACATCTCTCCACTGTAGGCAGGGTGGTGTTGTGCTGCCGCTGGTGCTGGTGCTGGTGAAGGTTGTACAAGTTGTGTTGTTTCCTGAAAACATTCAAAGGGCGTTCACTCGTTAACTCTCTTGTCACAGACACAGTGAAGTTTTATTCGCCGTCATTTGTTTGTTTACTTGTTAAATGTAAAACAAGGGAACTGTACCAAGCTAGAAAGGGACAAAGACGAAGACAATCTACATGTTTCGCAGATAAGTCTTTTTCCTTTTCGTTTTTCGTCGTTTTTTTCGTCGTTTGTGTGTCGTCCTGATGAAGGGGTAGTGCCCCGAAACATGTAGATTGTCTTCGTCTTTGTCCCTTTCTAGCTTGGTACAGTTCCCTTGTTTTACATTTAATTTGGGTTTATCCTCCAAGCGGCAGTCACTTGTTTTTCTTTTATGTTTACTTGTTGTTATTTATAATGTAATTAATTGTTGACGTGTAACGTGCTACCTCTCCTGTCACTACACGTCACACTGCACAACCCACACACACGTACCCGGAACACGGAGACTGTGTAGGAAGCTCGACCGCACGTGACACAGTTTTCAGGCAAGTAACCTGAGTGACCCTGACCGTCATGGTTCAGTCGTCTGACTGGCGGGCCGTCTGTGTGGTCGGGCACACCACGCATATTGTAGGACTCGAGAATATAAGCATATCTGGTCTCGATGTTTGAGCATTGGACTTCTCTGACGACGATCGGAGGAGAGCGTAGGGGTCTGGTTAAAAATTCCACTTGCCAGCCGGCGGGTGCGTCTTCATTTGTGTCTATCATACACGCTCACCTGCCACCTTTTGTAGTCATGCCTATGTCTCTTTTACACCAAAACCTGTCACATGCTGTAGTCTTTTCTCTCTCTCTCTCTCTGTTCATTGCACTTCCCAGCCAAGCATGTTTCCTCTTTGCGTAAAACCACATTTTCATGCAATATCATTTTTTCTTTTGCTTGTATTCGTTATGTCTTGTCGGAATACATCTGACGTTTTATTGCATCGAAGACGAGAAACAACTCCTGTAAACTTGAAGTATCCGACGCTTTACACTAACTAATCATGTAATCATCAGGCTTATAAGCGGAGTGTCATCAAAGATTGACGATATGTATCCCGAATGACGGAGCTACTTTTCTGCGAAGTTTACTCCCAGCGGGGTCAATAGTTCGCAGAAAACACGTCTGAAGTCTCTGGTTGTGGCCCTTATTCCAAAGTATCGTGAACGAATTTTAAGGAATCAAGGCTGTGAAACATTCGAGTGTGTGCATTAAGGCAAAGAGTTTTATAAGTAGGGGGGAAGGAACAAAATTAATTTAATGCAGACTGTAATTCCTACAAAGTAATAGTGCTGACTGTTTATTTACATACTTTCGTTTTCCATACATGTACCAATTACTGCTCAGCATAAGCTATATTAGTCGCATATATTCTTGTTTCACCTGCATAATAATCACTACATGCAGCAAACTATTTACCATACTCACACAGTGACCACACGACCCAGATCTGTGTGATCGTCGGCCTCGAAGCTGAAGAAGTCATTAGAGAATGAGGTAATTATAAGTTGCTATCACGTGACAGGATACTTCTCGTCCCTTCCACAGAAATTCTCATCGTCAGAAGCGTCATTTCCTCAAAAATGATGATGTGGTCGAGTTTTGTAGCTTGCTCTCCTAATTCGGGCTGTCAGAGTTTTATTAATATTTATTAATATTTATTAATACTTATATACTAGTTTTATCAAAAGACGATAATGTTGCGAACTGGGGGTTTTGAAAGAGACAACCGACCTCCGTGTTGCTCTCCCCGCCT
>SMGT01016279.1:9289-23431 GCA_004794575.1 Lanistes nyassanus
CACGTGACGTTGACACTGCGCTTCACCTAGGTCTAGTAGAATGGTTACATACATCAACCAGTCAGGCCAGAGACAGCAGAAGCCACACCCCGTGTCAACTACAAGAACATGCCCCGAAGTGGACACCTCTAGTGGACACAGCTGCTCCCCCCCCCCCACTTCCTGGCAGTTTATACCTCTCGGCTACGACAAAGACCTGGTGGTCAGTATTACGCATCACCAGTTTCCTTCCGATGTGCAATCTCCCCCCCCCCCCGTCCAACTAACCCACACCTGGGCAGCCTGACACCTGCTCTAGAGGTAAGGCCCCCCTTCCCAGCTGTGCTTCAGGGTAAGTAACATCTTGCCCCTGGCTTCTAGAGCCAGCACCCCTGATCAGAAGTGTGAACAGGAACCTAACCTAGGCTGGTGATGACGTGAACGGCTAGGTGGCGGCTTGAACAAGGGATAAAGGGTTTAAATAGGGCCGGAGGATCCTGGATGAGTCACACCTCGAATCTATGGTGGAATCTCCTTGACCCACCAGACCTCCAACTCGTGACACCCTGGTTTGTACAGGGCCCTGAGATCATGTAAGAAAAGGCGCTATATAAATGTTCGTTGTTGTTATTGTTGTTGTCGTTATTTTTTATTCCAGCATGCCGCCGAGTACAGCATGGGGACAGAACTGTATGGCCCCACAGTACCCAGACATACTGGGTCAAGCACGTACGTTTTGAGGTTGGCTTAGACAGGTGTGTGCGCAAAAACCAGGGTGCAGAGGAAGGGGTGGTGCCCAGCAGACTCAAAAATCCATTAATGCGCTTCAGCCTTTCAGATTTAATACAAAAAATGTTTTGGAAAGCACAAAAGGGCTCGCTGCATGAAGTCTTTAAACTTAATCCTGGGGAAATTTCTTTGTCCTGTCGGTCATTCGCGAATTTTTGTGTCGCTTCTCCATGAGAATTCGGACTGTGCAGTACTTGTATCCAGAGTACAGCCCTCGACAGTTCCTGACGTGGTCAAAAATCCTGTAGATGTTCGAATTTTTTTTAATAAGGGTTGTGAAGATTCACATTGTTTGTCTGTCCGTCTGTTCGTCCTTCCTTCCGTTCGCCTGTCTGTTTCTGCACACAGATTGAGCTCCCTCCCCACCCCCACCCCCACCCCCCCCAAAAGGTTTTTAATTCACAGTTTATCGATAACGCAGAAGAAAGAAGCACGGTGTATCTCTCTCCCCACCTCTCATCGCCCGCCGGCTTGCTTGCCCAAGATAAGCCTTTCTCTGGAATCAAAGCTGCGAGAAGAGTGAAGTGTAATTCAAAAGCTGTAATGGTCGGGCGATATCTGTCCATGGCGCAATATCACGCCAGGTGAATCTTCTCGAGTGGTTTTGCGCGAAAAGCTCGCCTCTGAAGACACCAAACATCTCGCTCGGCGTCTGGGGCGTCCAGCACACCTGTCACTCAAAGACTGGCGCGAGGATAAGAACCGCCCCATGCGAAATGTGACGCAATGTTTGTAACAGAAAGTGTTCTTGTAACAGCGATATAAAAAAAAATTCTCGCCCTGTCACGGTTATCTTGGCCGTTAGAGTCAAGGAGCTATGTGGGCCGTGTGGGTGGGCTGGTTCTTTGGGTGGTTGCAGCACTTCGTTTGTAATTGTTACTGGCCAAAAGTAGCAAACTTTTAATTAAAAATGTAGCTAACTTCATTTATGAAGCTTTCATGGTGCGTATGTCAAGTGTTTAAGACACCCTTGAATTGTATTTATCTGTAAAAACGTGTATATAAGAATGTAAATTGCTCGTTGTATGAATGTATATGTTTATGTACATAGAACCGTTCGGATGAGGGCCCAGCAAGGTGAGTGTGTACTGTCCCTCCCTTGAAACGGGCAATACATACATACATAATAAATGTAGATTTTTATGGCGCGAGAACACATATGCACACTTCGCGCGGACGCGGCACACAGACACTCTAGTGATAAACAACGAACACACACACACAGAGGGAGAGATCAACGCAACAGTGACCAACAGATTAGGATACAGATCGTCCGTCATTCACAGATGGATAGAAAAGTATCATGAGAGAGGATGAACAGAGAAAGTTGTAGTTAATGCAGACAGGCAGTCGCGACGTCAGTCAAGGTACTTGCGGAAAAGAAAAGTTTTTAAGTTTCGTTTGAAAGTCTGAAGTGATGGGGAGTGGCGAATGTTGTGGGGAAGTGAGTTCCATTGGGTGGATGCCGAGAAGGTGAACATGGGCTGTCCGTATGTTTTTGTCCCGATGCGGGGTACTGAGAGAATGCGATCGTCTGAAGAGAAGCGGAGCTGTCTCGGTGGAGTGTAGATTGTAAGAAGTTCTAAAAAGTAGATGGGGCATGCACCGGTGAAAAAATTGAAACAGAGAGTAGACAACTTGTAGTCGATGCGAGCCTGAATGGGGAGCCAGTGCAGAGTGCGGAGGAGAGGTGTGGCATGGTCTGTTTTGCATACATACATACAAACAAACATACATAAAGCATAAATACATGCACTCACCTGTACACACTCAGATGCATGCACACATGCGCTCACCCGCACTCACTCACTCACTCACTCACTCACTCACTCACTCACTCAGTCACTCACTCACTCACTCACTCACTCACTCACTCACTCACTCACTCACTCACTCACTCGAAGTTGTGCTCTGCGAAGTCAGGCAGTGTGTGTGTGTGAGAGAGGAAGGAGAAAACAGACATCGATAGAATTCAGCTCAGTTAGAAAGCACTGCGAACAGATAATGTGCGAGAGAGAAATGGGTTCTTAGCTTTGGTGAAAGATAAAAAAAAGTGGACAGACTTCTCTCCCTTTTTGTAGGGACGAGGGGTAGGTGGGGCAGGTACATTAAACTAAAAGGAACTTCTGAGAGTGTATGACAGAAAGAGAAGAGAACAATAAGACATCAGGTAGCGTTGCTCTTAACACACCTGAAAAAAATCTACAAAGATCCACGCATTGAGATTAGCTGCTGACACTGTACTCAGGTTAATTCCTCTCAGAAGAGACGCGACGGTCAGGAACTAGACAACAAGATCAGTGTAGGATACAGCTGAGATCTCTTCAGGATGCACTTAACAGCCAGATCAGTGTAGGATATAGTTATCAAAAGCAATGTCACTATAGAATAGACACATTGATCAAACATGGATAGTGTAGATTACAGTCGTCAGAAGTGTCGGGAAAATGATTAGACATCAAGATCAGGGTAAAGGAAGAAGGGAGATGAACAAAGCACAAAGTATGGCGATATTACAGATATAAAGATGGAGGATTTGGGTAAACACGCGGATATGTTCGCCCAAACCATTCCATAATCACTCTAGCTCAAAAGGCACCTCAGGCACGACACAGGTGTTGAAAGGATTAGCCAATGATCAGTTAACTGTGCCAGCGCGTCACAGAAGCAGTCCTGAGGCTGGGAAGTATGGAGATACTAGTCTTCATCAATTTACTTCCGTGCTGAGGACAGACGAAAGACGCCTGAGAATATCAAAATCGATCTGACATTACAAGCTCACTTTTCACCTTTGTAGGCAGTACAGATCGAAAACAAAATATGGACATACTTTGCCACAAGACAGAAACTCTAATGATCAACTTGGAAGACTCAAAAAACAAAAGTATTTGTTGCAGCAAAGACTTTACTATATTTTGTAAAACCTGGAAGATGTGAATCCTTTGAGTCTATGACAGTCGTAAACTAATATTCACAAGACCCAAAGGAGGCAGATACATCTTGCCAGCTACAAAAGACAATAAGACAGTGATATATTGTGTAACACTCAAACAACATGAATACATTGTTCCAGACGTAAAAGGGACAAATGCATCTTGCTAAGCGCAGAAGACATGAATATATCTTCTTCCCCACCCCACCCCCACCTCTTCAACTCAACACCCCTATCTTACCCTTGTTTCCGTTCATTGGCTGTGGGCGGGATGAGAGGCTATCGGGTTTAGAACTTACGAGCGCACGGTCAGAGGAGTCTTTGACAACCAATTTCTCACAGATAAAGGCGCCAGTGATTTGTTCAGGGCGCGTATTTTTGGGTAAAGAAAAAGAAAGGAGAACGTTTCATCTGTCGCTGCTCATCTACGCTGTGCACGTGCACTGATAGCGCCCCCTAACGAGCACGAGGTTTGCCGGCTTGATTGACGCGCGCGGCGCGAGCTGTGACGTTATCGGGGCTAGAAGAGAGGGGCGGGAGAAGTGGCGGCACATGCAGCCGTCATTGTGGGAATGTATGTCGGGGATAAATCACCCTTTATTTCCCGCGGATGGACTTTCTCTCAGTTTGCTCTCCGAACAAAAGGGTGCAAAACGAACATAAATCGCTTGTTTAGTGCGCCTGCGTTTCCCCCGATGGCTGTACAAGTTACAGTTACTGAGTGTACCCCGCTCGGCGAGGAAATTAGTTTGGTGCGCCTGATGTTGGCACGCAGACAGGTAGACACGCGTCCGTCCGTGCTGCAGTGCCTGTCTGCCGATTTATGAAGGCATTTGCGGCAACTCGGCCTGCTTAGCGCCTGCTGTGCTGACTACAAATGACTGGTGCACGCGGCAAAAATGTTTATTTAGCACACTAAACATGGGGTCTGCCGGCACTTACAATCACTGCTTGTCTATATGCGTCACCGTGTGCTATCAGTAAACTCCACGACAATTTTTGTGTCAGGAAAACAGGACGCCCCAACCTACGCATAATGTGCGATAACAGACGGTAAAAAAAAGGAGGGGGAGATGTTTTACGGGTGGGGCGTTCTGGTGTCAGTTGTAATAATTTTTTTAAGTGTTTAGTAAAGGATTTAGAATTGTTCTCTGAAAAGAGTGAGGAGAAAGATTACTCACTATAGCGTATTTGTTGTATTGCTCTTCTATGGAGGAGCTCACATATTCCCTAGATGAAAGGCTACACACGTCCACATTAAGATGCATTCAAAGCAGAACATTTCAAGGCTTGGAGCAGCTGTTAGATTATTGCGTCTAACGTCATTTCGGACTTGAGACAGACCATTGCTTTGCAAAATGCAGACCGTCAGTGTTATCCACTGTTTGCTGCAACGCGGATGCCAGAAAGATTGGCGGGGGATATAACTCATCGACTGGAAATTGTTTGTTCTGCAGAGCAAAGCTGGCGACTCGTGATATATTGCTAGCTACAAACAAAATGGCAGTTTAGTGCCAGGTCAGCGCTTTGAAGTGACAGCAAAGTGAGTCACTAAAGCTTGTAGGAAAATTCATGAGTTTTAAATCCTTTCGTCTCTTTTTAGCAGGTCACATCCCGACACAAGACCAACGCCAGGCAGAGCTGTTGCTAAAGTCCAGAAGTTGGCACGGGGGCCTCCTCCGCAAAGGCTGCGCAGGTTTGAAGGAACTAGACAAACAGAGGGTTGACTGCCCCGGCATTTCCTGCTGTGAACTGGTCGGTGTCTGGCACAGTAGACCTCTGTGCTAACGTAAATGATTAGCACTTCAGATTTAGGTAATGAACTGAGCACTCGAGATCTCCTGGTTAACTGGAAATGCCATGCACTTGATATATAATGAACAAACCACTCTAGATCTCTGCCTCGCCTGAACGTTATGTACGTAGTCCACCAATTATGAATGAACCACTCAAGGTCTCTACCTAAGTGTGTGGTGCGCTATATATAGATAGGGAAATAGCTAAATAGATCTAATGATAGATGTGACAGATTTCTGTATCCATCTCAATATAGATATAATGAACGACCCACTCTAGATCTGTGGAGTTAATGTCTTAACGTTTAGAAATCACCTATCTTTTCACCAATGGCCAACCTTTAATGACACAGCCACTGTGGATGTGATGTACAAGACAGTCTTCATCTCCACCTCAACTTGACCGTCTCGCCCTTTAGATATATTGAAGAAGCCAATGTCGTTGTCCTGCTTATTGGTATTTTTGTCAGACCATTTGCATATAAATAAAAGTACAGGATTTTTACAGCAGAATCCCGTGAGTGACAATATTCGTCACAGTGTGCGATTTGCCTTCATGGCCGACCTTTGAGCTTGTGGATGCCCCAGAAGGTCTCAGGACCTGTTCTTGAAAGATGTTTGTCCCCTGAATATTACATTCTCTCCGCTGTGATCTGCTAGTTCTTTTTCAGCTGCCGAAAAAAAGTCTCCCAATTTAAGACATAGTCATTACTTGGCAGATGGGGTTGCATTGTTTTTGGTGCGATGACATCACCTCATGCATAGAAACGTTCTCCCCTGCTGAACATGTCCCCTTGCTTAGATGTCCCCTGTTGAACATGTGCCCTTCCTTAAATGTCCCCTGTCAAAATGTCTCCTTCCTTAAATGTCCCCTGCTGAACATGTCCCCTTCCTTAAATGTCCCCCTCTCGAACATGTCTCCTTCCTTAAATGTCCCCCTCTCGAACATGTCTCCTTCCTTAAATGTCCCCCTCTCGAACATGTCTCCTTCCTTAAATGTCCCCCTGCTGAACATGTCCCCTTCCTTAAATGTCCCCCTCTCGAACATGTCTCCTTCCTTAAATGTCCCCCTGCTGAACATGTCCCCTGTCGAACATGTCCCCTTCCTTAAATGTCCCCCTGTCGAACAAGTCCCCTTCCCTAAATGTCCCCCTGCTGTAGACGTCCCTCTGCTGCCACTACAAAGTTGCCGACCCTAGCATGCCGTCCCGAAAAAAGACGAACTGTTTGCTGCACGTTGTAACCTGTAGTGATCTATTCCGAGCTGGTCGTGAAACAAATGTCTGTCAGCGGTGCCCGTCCTTACAGTGCGCTGTTTGCACCATTGTCGACATGGGACTGGGAACTCCGCCCTGCGTAAGACCGCTATCCTAATTTATCTTCCTGTGTTGCATGATCTAATGGTTAATTCCCTCATATTCCTGATACCAGTTCCACCAGCCCTTCATCGTCGTGCCTCTTGCATAATATTGACAGTCAGCGACTGTATTTGTTGCCAGGAGCAGTCCGCTAAATGGCGGACAGTATTTCCGGTCGAGACGTCACAGTGCAGCTTCTTATACCTTACGATTATGACGTCTCGACCTCTAACTCGGAAACTGTCCGCCATAACTTCAACGGAACTGCTCCTAGCTACACACAGTCGCATATATGGGCGAGTGGGTGAGTTTGTAAAGTTCTCCCTTATACGTCAGCAGCTAGCAGCCAAGGAGACTCTACAGGCTACACTGGGAGTCCTCGACTTCATCACGATTAGAAGCACAGAAAAAGCACTGTGGACCACAAAAGACATCACTTATTTAAAATACTGTGTTTGAATTCAAGAGCATTAATTATAGTCATCCTTTCCCGACATTTTATGTCCTTTCGCTAGCGCTCTATTGTACTTCTACTTCAAACTAGACAGCAATATATACATAGATTTTTTAATAGTAAAAGATTTTTTTTCATGCGGAGTACCTAGAAGCGAATATTAAAGATGATTTTTGTACCGCTGTCAGATCTCACTGTGGTGTCTACAAAATTCTTGATTAGATGTGTACACGCCACACAATTGACCCGATCAGTGTCGGGAATTTTGCGCACGCAAGAGCTGGGAGCAAAACATAAGATCTGTTGGCAGACAGCATTACCTCCTGGGACAACTCGGGTAAAAGCCACTATTTGTATAGCATGCAACCCGACCGCTTTCATTTTATGCAGTATTCTTCTGCATAGTTTTTCGTTAAAGATTATTGTATTTTGTTGGGTTTAACAAAAATTGTTTTTAGAAGCCTTTTTTGCTATATTATTTTATCTAAAATGTTTACAGAATCTTTTAAAACGAAAGTTTTTTTCCCCTGCAGTCAGAAGTAGGCCTATATTTCTTTCTGCCGAGCATTAGCTTTTCAATGTAGTAAAAATACACTTCTTTCAGTCTGTCTGGAGGATAAAGGGCGGGCAAATCCTAGTGTCAACGCCTCGAGCTGAAAATAAACCCAAAGAGTATTTATGATAGTTGTGGATTGGTATTTTTGACCCTTACCGGGGTAACTAGACTCCGCCTACCTACCGACCTTTAACTGCTCTTCCGCTCATAGGAGCCGTCGTAACGCCCATTCGCCTTGTGTATTTTATGTGCAACTTCATGTATGAACAGGAGATAAGAATGCTCATGCAAGCCAACGCTGGTTCTCTGGTCCCCGTTCTGGTGGCGTACTAGCTAGATTAGTTATTCTAAAAAATAAAATATCCCCCAATAAAATGTCATGGAAGGACATTCACAAGCTTCATTAGATAAAAAGTAGAATCATTTCTATTAAAATTTCTCAATACAAGAAAGTTACAGAATAGGAACTGGCGGATTTCAATCCCAGGGCTTTTTATGCAGTCTTTGTAGTTTCTGAATATTTGTGGTAAATTCTACCTGGTTGCGGGGCGTAATATCATTGCTTTAATACTGGCGCTGAAACACAACTTTCTGTCGGGGCTGCGGGGCAGCCGAAACGAAATGGCAGACAGACCATCATAAAATATCGCTCCCGCAGACACTCAAAAAATCTATAAGCAAACTCAAAGAAATCGCGGGGGGGGGGAGGAGAGCATGGGGGTGATGGTCACCGCTTCTCTCCGATTGTGAACTACTGCAGCTCCACTCCCACCCCTGCCGTTTCTTTTCCATTAGAGCCACATTCCTCGGTCTTGTCTTCCTGACAAAACCCCTGAAACCCTACTCACGGTCTAATTAGCCTTCAGCATGCCCTTACGGAAGAAGCTTGAGTAAAGTTTCATTAATGACCTCCGAACTCGAGCGGTATGTGTCAGACGGGGGACAGACTGATGCTGTAATGAGGCGCTGTGTCGTTAGCCGCCCGCAGTAAGGTGCCGCCCCGCTGCCGCAAAGACCCCCCTAAAACGTCACGCCATATCCCCCGACAGCTGCTGCAGCAGCCCGGGCCACACGTGACAGTTTTACCACCCGTAATTTTACTCGTTTTACCCTTGTTTATAGCGTGCCACTAGCGCGCGCCGCGCACTGCATGCTGGTAGCGTCGTGATTAAACAGGCAGCGCCATTTTTCTCAGCCTGCCACTGGCAGCACTAGATAGAGGGGCGGCCAAATGAAGACGAAAGACTTCGATGTGTAACGTTAACAGAATCCTCAACACCTGCACCTAACACGTCACATTCTTCTTTTGCTTCCTCCCCATACCTTTGTGTTATTTGACTTTCTTTTGTTCAGTCACTGAATACTAACAGCAAGTCGCGGATATGAAGATTATGCCAACCTTGCCCTGTACTTCTCTCCTCCACATCCTCGGGGAATGCTTACTGCCGACCCCTTCATACAACACAGTTACAGCGTTGTTGTTTTTCACCACAGACGCAGCACAGGGTCTAAGACACTACGTTAATGAGGGGGACGCGCGGACGGACAAACCGACTTACACATGGGTGGCGGTGCGTGGCCCAGTGGGTGGGCCAACAAAGGCGATGTTGTGACAGCCTCTCTGACGGTTCCTGTCTTCGCGCAGCGCCAGGCCTGAGAGCCCCGTGATGTATTTAGCCGCCAGCAGAGGCCCGCTATCGGCTGTTTGCGTGTGTCACCGGAGATAGGCCGTAAATACGCACACCTGTTTTTGCGCAAAGCCGCTTCTCTTGGCAGCTCCCCCTCTGCTGTCAGAAGCCCGAGCAGCTATTAAGTTGCCGAATTTTCTGCGCATCCTTCAAGAGTTTAACATAGTTGCTGCCGGCTTAATGCAATAGTGGAGAGGAGAAAGTAGATTAGGTGGGTAAACGAGCACGTGACATAACAAGCACTGACAACTGCTATCCGCTCCACACGCAGTAGCTTCCCCTTCGGCAAGGCGATCTTTCCTGCTTGTGAGTTCCAGTGTCCACTTTCTGCGCAGTCGCCGCGCCTGCTCGTCTCGCTCTCTGTGGATGCTTAATGCATGCCAAACACTCTTCAGCTGATGTGACGTCAAACATTTCCCAGCTGATATGGCACTCTCTTCTGCGGACTGTCCTTTGCTGTTAACAGATTTTGATGGCGCCACGAAATTCCAAACGGGCCCAAACAGCCCGCGAAACAAGAGACTCCATATTATGGCAGAATTTAGAAAAGAAAAAAAGACACCTACTCAGAACGGTTTATCAGCCTTTACTGAGAGCAAACACGACCGTGTATCCTTAACTGCGTCACGAAAGCCTCCTCTGCCCGGATCGTGACAGGTCCGTTTTCAGTCGTCTTCACCGGTTCGATAGTCGACTGGAAACAGGCGCCGGAACTGCATGATTGGAAGGAAGCCAATGCTCTTTGAAACCCGGACAGCCACGTTGGCTAGTAAACGGAGAAACTTATATTTGTGCATGCATGCCCTTACATGTTCACGACACGCTTCTCTCCTACTAGGAATCCCGATTTCATTTTCACTAGTTCGTCATTTGCGAGTGAAACTGATAATAACAGTAGTGGCCTAATGTCGGGATGTCCTCGCGCAGGTTGTGTATCAGGTGTTTGACAGCTAATGTCTGCTGAATGTCAGGTTGTCCTACCGGCAAGGAAGTCTTCCGGCCGCAGCTCCTGTTCACAAAGGTGAGGCAAATCCTTCTTACATAGTAACTGCACAAGAACGCAGTACGAGGGGAGGAGGGGGAGGAGGGGCGAAATCTTCGGCCAAAACAATGCCGCACGGATGGGGGTGGGGAGAGACTAGGAGGGACCACGGGCTGAAGCTGTGTGTGTGTGTGCGCCGCCCGGTCAGCGGCAAGCCTGCAGTCTAATGATGTTAAGTCTGACGGCATTTGCGCAGCTCAAGCGGGCTGGCGAGCGTGAACCAGTCTGACGGGCGGCTCGGCCTGCCGCAAAACCCTCTTGATGCTGTCACAGTTCGTTATGTTGGGCGCAGGGCGCCTGTCACACGCAGGCGGCGGGGTACCGGACTGCTCGGGGTACTTAAGAGATGAAAGAATGCTCAGTTCAGCAGCTGTAAAATTTGTTTTGATGGAGGCATTCAAGGGAGAAAAGAGAGACGGAAAAAATAACAGTGGGGGGGGGGCAAGCCCTCCGCTGCCCACGTGCTAGCGCGGCCTGGCCTGTGCGCTTACAGTATGTGTGCGGTCAGTGCTGCAGCTAATGGGGTTGGAAAGGTGAAAACAGCGCTGACGCCACTACTCACGATCGCCGGCCGTCGGCTGACATGGGCTCCGTGCTGTCATAGTCTACCT
The DNA here is from genome assembly GCA_004794575.1 of Lanistes nyassanus. NCBI lineage: Eukaryota > Metazoa > Mollusca > Gastropoda > Architaenioglossa > Ampullariidae > Lanistes > Lanistes nyassanus. The sequence goes on from SMGT01016279.1 coordinate 20,495, forward strand.
GTCAGTCTTCCTGTGACGGTTAGAAAGTGCATGGCGGAAAGTTCTCTCTTCGCCGGCCTCTAACTGGCTGACGCAGTTCTTTATTGAACCCACGGAGATTCCTCTGCTGGACAAGAGACAGTCCAGGTGGTGGTAAAATTTAGGGACTTAAAAAGACACGTTCGGAACATATCAGCCTTTTCTTGCAGCAAACAGCTACGACAGTCGACGCACGACGCGTTGCCGGACAGGAAACGTGTATAGCGACATCGTTTTGCGAAATCTTCAGTTTACACAGACGACTGGATGGTCACGTGGGCCTGCCACTGGCTGTTTGTCATGTCCGAGTACCTCTCACTGGCTGACAGCCGCGTTAGCAGTCCTCTTGCCTTACGAACTTGTTAGCACCTGGTTTGCCGTGAACATTTCCCGGCATCTGCAGGCGCTTACAGCCTTTCCTTCCTACAGATTTGAATCTACTTTCTACGCAGGGTCGGGTCTTTCTGATCTACTAAACAGCAGGATCTTCGCATCGTTGTCATCTTCAGAAGTACCGGTGACTGCGACGTCTTCGTCCTCCAAAAGTCTGTGGCAGACCGAGTGCAAACTGTGCCTCAGTGCAGTCATGTGCAGCCCTGACAGCTCCTGTCAGCACCATCCGTCAGTACCTGCAAGACTGACCACGCCCAAAGGCATCCCAACAACCAGCAGTTGATGCGGTCTCTGACAGCTGTGACGTCCAGCCTAGTGCAGTTTGTGGCACGGAACAGTGCACTGGCACAGAGCCGCAAGAGCTTCGCCCTCTGTGACAGTCACGTCACACTAAGTACACTGTCACCTGTCAACACGCACGGCGGCTCTCCCTTTCTCGTTCTCAGCCTTCGTCAGCATCAGGCTGTGCAACTGCCTTTGTTGTTAGCAAAACCTTTCGTTTTGATAACAAGCGGTTTTAACTCATGGCTCCATCTTCCCCTTCGCCCCCCTTCCCGTAAGTAAGCCATAGCAACAGATCACTGTGGCCATCACTGCCAAACATTCCGATTTCTCCCTTGCCTTTCTCACCCACCCCCACCTATAAAATTACGTCGTCAGACCAGAAGGTCAAAGTCATTGAGCTGTAACGAGAAATCAAGCTAAACAACAACAACAAAAGCGAATAAAGTAAAGATTTTGAGTTAAGACAACATTCCAAAAATGAAGTCGTGTATCAAAAGTCGAAGTTCTAAGCAGCTAACCATGCAAGTCTCAAATTATGACGAATTGGTAGACAAGAGCCCACATTCACAACGCCATCCCCACAATAAAACACATAAACATAAACATAATTTCTGTTAAAGATATTCTGTATGAAATCGGCAACATTCGGATACAAGCACACTAAAATTCCCCGTACAAGAAGTACTTCCCAAGTCGCAAATTCTGTTGCAACACCGTATGGCTACGGACTGCAAGGAAATAGTAGAAAAAATTGAGGCCTTTTACTTTCCTTCCTTGACTCTTTTCTTGGACCCCCCCCCGCCCCCAACTTCCGCCCCACTCACTCCAAAGTGTGGGTTTTGCCAGCTACACACGATCCCAGGTTATTGTAACTTTAAGCTACTGTAGACTTGGGCAGACAGCTGCACTTGAGCCCCCGGGGCACCTTTACGCCAGCTGTCAGCAGCAGGCACAAACAGTTGCTGTCAGTAACAGTACACAGTAGTGACAATTGCTGTCAGTGCAGACCAGCGATAACTGCTGCCATCGTCACAGACCAGCGATAACTGCTGCCATCGTCACAGACCAGCGATAACTGCTGTCATCGTCAGAGCAGACCATTGATAGTTGTTGTCAGACCCACCTGTCTGCACAGGCCACACGACACAAATGACCCTGCTGTTTCTGGTGAGCGGTGAAAGAAAAATATTTAAGGGCGACGAAAAACAAGGATATTTTTGCTCAGGTTAGTTTAATGCTGTTTAATGCATTTCTTGAAATGTTTTATGTAGCAATGTGCACTGGACCGTTTTCTGTCAGTCGGATCAAGATCAAAGAAGTCGGCCAGACTTGTGTGTTCGGCCGATTACATACGTCAGCTCGACCAGATTCACCTGGACCAAATCAACTCGTCCCCTGCATTTAGTTAACTAAACCACTGCGTGTGAGCTGACTCCACCACTGACTAATATTTATATAATTAAAAGATTCTTTCGGTGAACTAAGGTCTTCAAACCTTTCTGTGATGGGCTAAAGGCATGAACCATATGCAGCCCAGGGTCTTTTGTAACATTCCCTGATTGCCAGAATTATCACTGTAATTTAAGTACTTCTTCAGTCACAAACTTGTACACATGTATTGCGACGCAATATTCTTACGTACCGTCTGTATCGGAGGAAAGCCGGGTGTGTGTGTGGGAGGGGGGGGGGTTGTCAAAGAAAAATCGTGGAACGAGGCTGGTATTTGACTATCTTTCCCCAACCCATTCTCCATTCTTCCCATCCCTCCCTCTACCTTTTCCATCTACAAAAAAAAATCCACAGACTCATTCCCTTTGAATTTTTTCTCTTCCTGTCTTTCTTTTACTTTTTGTCCTTGACCCTCTTTTGAGATCCCCTTCCCGGCTTGATTTGTGTTCCCTACAGTCCTTTGCTCTGACAGCACGACACAGCTGATCCTGGTCTGTCTGTCTGTCTGTCTGTCTTTTCTTTCTCCAACCACAGACCGCCGCCGACGAAATGGCTGTAGTTTGTCCGAAGAACTGTGAGCGACAAGAGAAGCAGTCCGAGTTTACAGCTCTAGGTGGGAAGTGACAGCAGTTAGACAAGTTGCCGCCCCTGCTTGTCACTTCCTGCCTAACGAAGTCTGACTTCCTTATTTCCACAATAACTTCAGGACCGGGCTCCGACTTCAGAAGGAAGGTATACTTTGCATTGTACATGACTGACACAAAACGCATCTCACTTTGTCCGGGGGGGGGG
>SMGT01016279.1:24869-44783 GCA_004794575.1 Lanistes nyassanus
GAATGATATACATAGATATACATGATATACATAGATATACATGATATACATAGATACAGGGGTAGGGGAGAATGAAATACATAGTTATACATGATCTACATAGATATGGGGGTAGGGGAGAATGATAAACATAGATATACATGATATACATAGATACGAGGTAGGGGTGAATGATGTACATAGATATACATGATATACATAGATACGGGGGTAGGGGTGAATGATATACATAGATATACATGATATACATAGATACGAGGTAGGGGTGAATGATGTACATAGATATACATGATATGCATAGATACGGGGGTAGGGGTGAATGATATACATAGATATACATGATATACATAGATATGGGGGTAAGGGAGAATGATATACATAGATATACATGATATACATAGATATGGGGGTAAGGGAGAATGTTAGATATACATGATATTCATAGATACGGGGTAGGAGTGAATGATATACATAGATATACATGATATACATAGATATGGGGGTAAGGGAGAATGATATACATAGATATACATGATATACATAGATATGGGGTAAGGGAGAATGATACCTATACATGATATACATAGATATGGGAGTAGGGGAGAATGATATACATAGATATAATGATATACATAGATACAGGGGTAGGGGAGAATGATATACATGATATACATAGATGCGGGGGTAGGGGAGAATGATGTACATAGATATACATAACTACAGGGTAGGGGAGATTGATATACATATACATGATATACATAGATACAGCGGTAGAGAAGAATGATATACATAGATAGAGGGGAAGGGGAGAATGATGGAAGGATCTTCACCTATCGCGCCGCCAACTGAGCTCCAGAGAGTACAGTGACTCCCAGACTGACAGGAAGACAAGTGGAGTCCGCTGTTGAGGCTATGGCCGATGTACCGTGAGATATTACTGCGCCATACCAGCGCGTAGGAAGCCTAGAAAGTTCCTGGGGCCCGAGAGATGAGCGCTTGGTTGCTGACTTGACTGACAGCAACAGCCCCCCCCCCTCCTGCAGATAATTACCCCTGACGTGATGGAGTGAGTGCGTTTGTTTGTCCGTAGCGTGTTTGTTTGACTGTCTGTAATTAGCAAGTCGACACTGATGGAAGGCCCCTGCCAAGATGGAAGACTTACGCTGACGTCAGAGGCTAAGTCACATGACCTCTCATCTATCAAGGCGTCTCTCTCTCTCTCCCTCTGCATTCAGCTCAAAACACTGGCTAGGTTATTACTGTTCCAGCCAGCGTAAGAACTTGCTTCTCTCTCTTTCTTTTTTTTTTGCGCAGTGCCATTTTTGTCAGGTGCAGTACAAAACTGATCTGAAATGTTTGGAAAATCATTTTCTTATTCAAATTCAACACATGATCGGTGGTGCAGTCCAAAGAAATATCTCAGCCCGTGGCCCAGATAGATGCTGATGCTATCGATGACACAAACTTTTTGATAAATTCGAAGACGAAAAACCGGAGGAAGAACAGAGTACAACACTTTTCCAAATCTTCAGCTAGACTGACCCCAGCGTGTTTGGAGAGATCAGAGAACACAGTTTAACAAGGTAACAAATTTACAAAACTCCCATTATGTAACGGTGTTGTTGTTGCTGCTGTTGTTGTTGTCGTTTATAGTCTAAAAATGAAAAAAAAAGAGAAACCGAACGACTTAATGGACGTTCGCATAATACACCAATGTACGGTTGCATCAAATTACTGCTGAGACGCAAGCACGCGGTTGTACTCCAGAAAGCAATATTGCACTCTCCTCCCATCAAATCAAAATCTGTGACCTCGGGCAAACTCCTATTAAAACCGCGGCATGGTTTTGCCCACCACACTTTCCGCGGCTCTCCAGCTGTCATCCTCCTAACGCTTCTTATGTCATTTGTATGGCAGTGATGACGCCAGGCCGCCAGCCTAATCGGCCGCCAATAAAGGCGTCAATCATTTTCCGCTCACGCGCTAGCTTCTTTGCATTAACCCTTTTCGCCCTCGTTTGAAGAAAGAAAGCCCTCGAGAGGCCCTGCAGCGCGAGCTGTCGGCTGTGAGTAGGTACACCCCAAGAATATCGCGCTGCTGACGAGTGTCATGCGCCATCATCGCTATTTCTCACATCTCTCTGGATCGATGCCAAAATGGCTGCTTGCTTGGACTGGAAGCCACGCTATGTGACAAGTTGGATTTTTCACTTTGTGCGAGTTTCCTATAGTCTGCTACACACCCTTCAGCGAGTGGGCGTGAGACAAATTCAGTAGCACTGACCGCTGGAGTTGTCGTTCTTTGAAAGATGATTGATATCCATGCCGGAAACGCCGAAGAAAACTGAAATTGAACGGAGTGTATGCAGACCGGAACCGGAAAGGGGAATCTCGTGCGAGTCGGGACGAAGCATAATGGGAGGAAGTAACAAACCGGGAACCCAGTGAAATGCAAATTGGCGGCTGACATCTGCAAGTGAGGACCCAGCAGCGGGCGGGCTGATCGAGAGAGATGCGGGATCGATATACTGTTCAAACCGTCTCCACTGGCAACCACTACTTCCGCTGGGCTTGTTGACAGTCGGCGGTTGGAGGATGTTCCAGCAGTCTGCAACTGGTGGTGGTGCGAGCAGGCCACCGAGGACAGTGCACATGCCATCTGGCCTGCTTTTGATAGTTAATTGTTCTGGGTTTCGGTGTAGGCGAGCAAGTTACGAGTAACAGCTCAGAGAAGAACAAGAAGGGGTTTAAAAAGAAAAGGTGGCCATTAGGCAATGAAGATGAAAACAGTCCCAGACAATAGCCTTTGCTTAGACAACTAGCCTCACTTATTAGTTGTGCACTAGTGGTTACTTGCTGGAAACCAATATGTTCTTGAATAAACTCAGTTTATGAACACTCTTGCTATTACGCTATTATTCACTTACTGGTTTTTTAAGATGTTTAGACCAATCAAGCTCATAGGCTCCTACATCCATCTTTATCTTTTTTTAAAAACAGTTTTAAATACGCATTGGTATGAGAAGAAGATAACATCAAACGTGACTATTTTTCAAACACTTTTATCAAGAACATTCGCCCATTAAAATTGATGGTTTATTTTTCCGGGTTTCGTCTTTTTGTGACTTCCTTTAGATGCAAAAGTGTACTGGTGGTATTCTGAGTTCGGAAAAGTGAATGTGAAAGAATTTGGGGTACAGTTATTAACAGCTTCCAGCGTATAGTAGCAGGTCAGTAGCTAGGTAGTTAGGTATAGAGGTTCGAACTGCATGACGGCTCTCATGGCTTTCCGGCAAATACGCCCTGCCATTACGGACCTCCCCCCCCCCCCCCCCACACACACACCCTGTCACCTGTCACCCACCCCTAGGTTATCACCTGTCACTCGTAGTTTAGCCTGTTAGCTCCTTCCCCTCACGACGCCTTGGAAAGTGTGCGCTACGTCATTAGCCATGACAGGCTGATAGCTCCGCCCCAACCTAGGCTGCCAGAACTGGTTTGAACTAGAAGAGGTGGTTCCTGGAAACGCAGTACGAGAAAGGAAAGGGTACTTAAGCTTTGAACATTGGATAGATGACACATATACACGCAAGAGGACAGGACATGGAGAGAGAGTTAATGTAGGAGGACCACCAGAAGCGGACACATGTAGACCCACGGACCTCTGCCCCTCGCCATCTTAGCCAGGACGACAGAGCAGCAGCTAGCTATCACGCAGATACACAGGGTGTATTTCGCCGACTACGAGACAGAGCAGTAAGTGACTGTAGACTGTGCCTTATAAGTTAAGGACTGCTCTTGCCACAAACTTATCTTAGAGTCTGGGACTCGGGTTGATTTAAGATAGGTGGTTTTATCCTGCCGGAGACAGGAGACGTCATAAGCTAGTGGCCGGGCAGTAACGCCAAGAGGTGGTATAGAGTGTAGTGCTGGTCGTAGTGTGGTCACAAGCTTCCTTGTTGGTCGTTGAATAGCTTTGGAAGTGTGTATCGCAGAAATAGTTGTTTCTGTAGTGACGAGAGTAGGAGCTCTGTTGTTGGTCACTTACTGCATTTGTGTATTGAGGAATAGCTTTAGAATTGTGTATCACAGAAATAGTTGTTCCAATAGTGACGAGAGTAGGAGCTCTGTTGTTGGTCACTTACTGCATTTGTGTATTGAGGAATAGCTTTAGAAGTCTGTATTGCAGAAATAGTTGCATCAGTAGTGACGAAGAGTAGGAGCTCTGTTGTCGGTCACTTACTGTATGTGTGTATTGAGCGGTATCATAGGCCGTTTTGCAGTTTGATTTTCCCTCTGGAGTTTATCTTCTTTGTCTGATACCGCGTGGTATGACGTAATCAGGCAGCGTCTTACCCTAGACACGAGCACGGCGATTCTCTGTAAATAATCTGTAGATATATTTGATGTTGTCGAGCCAGTTAGTGTTTGAAATATATGTTGAATAACAGTTCGCTGCATTTGTGTCTTTTACGAGGGTGGGGGCTCTTGAGCTAGTAGTGTTTTGCCTGTGCGAGACTGAGCGAACGTGTCAGAGTATGAGAATCTTTTCCCTCGGTAGATTTCTCTAGTTATTCACATTATTTCATAGCGTCGTCATCCTTTGGTGTAGAAACCATTGACCTGTTGCAGTAAAGGTTTTGGTGACGATCGCTCAATTAAATCTACATTTACAAAATCACCATAAAAGTTTGTTCTGTAATTCTGGAAAAGTCGAGTCCAGCAAGTTAAGGTACGGCCCGCCACGTCACACACCCTCCCGCCTTCTTCCCGCCTGCACAGAAGCCGTGGGTCATTAAACACCAAAAGCAGAAAACGGCGAAGTTAATACATCATGTATAGTACAGGATGTTGAAGGACTATATTAATGACTCCTTCAAGTCTCTAGACAGTGCTGCACCAAGCTATGTCATGCTATTTAGTCATGTGTCTGGCCAAGGAAAACGTCATTATTGTATAGATGCTATATAACGTTTTTGTACTGTTCTGCAAAGGATGTCTGTTGCCTTCTTCAAATCATTAGAAATGAAGTTTAAAAGGGCCATGTTAGGACAGCGATTTGCTTGACAGCAGTCATCTACTGCCAGCATGGCGTCTTGTGCAGTCACGGCTAGTAACACTTCATGGTCGCGGTAAGCGGAACCTAAACAGTCAAATTTCTCTGTTTAACACACGCATGGAGGCACAGAAGCAGACGACATTTACTGTATTCTGAAAATCAAAGATCCTTGGGTTAGTAATTGAGAAGAAATTACTGTATGTTCGGTTACACTGTGATACTGTTAACGGCAGAATCACGGCAGGTTATCTTCTAGAAGTGTTAACAGCCATCTATTGTGGGGCATTTAAGCTTTATGCAAGGAGTATAGTGTGATCAAATACTGAAGAGGGAAGCAAGAGACTATTTCTTCAGCCGCGGGAGAGTACGGCTCAGTCAGACATTAGAGATGGACAATTTTATGTGTTTTATATAAGGTAAAGATTCTCCCATCACCTGTTTTGCGGTAGGGGATGTGGTGTATTAGACCTCACTTTTCTGTGGGCCCACATCGTGAGGGAGGTGTCCATATTCTTTCCCTCACTGCCTTACCCTTCCCTGACTAATGAGACCCATTCCCAGCTGGGCCGACTGAGGGAAGTGGGTTGTGGTGCACGGGTATCGAACCTGAGCTTTCGGGTTCGGAGATCAGCCTCTAACCACTTGGATTCCCAAGTTTTATAGCCATAGTCGTCCTACCCGAGTTACAGTGTCGTCACACAACTTGATAATCAGGACGGATCTGTGAACAAGACATTACATCTGTGAAGAAGTCACTCGACCTGCGAACAAAGATATTACACAGGAGTAATTTGGGGAAAGTTTGTTACATAAGTTTGAACCAATTGAACAGATTCGCACGCAGACAGGTGGCAGGGCTCTGTGGGCACTATGTTAGCCCCATCATGGTATAATAAATCACCAGTCAACAGTCTATCCTTCCATTCGTGTCTCACCACACCTGTGTGCAGTCTATCCGTCCAGTCATGCCATATACAACGTAGCTGTGGGCAGTTTATCGGTTAAATCATGTCCCTCATCATGTACGTGCACGCATTCTGTCCGTTCATTCACGCCTCTCACCGCGTAGTTGTGGCCAATCAGCTAACAACAGTCCTCAAGTCTCATCTATGGCTGGTCCCAGCTTTGTGACAGGTGATATACGTTTCCTGTCTAGCATATCTCTCATCACCTGTAGTCGCCCTACACGCGTGACAGTGTCCTCACACAACAATTTGTTCAGACAACTGTCTTTACATAACTGCAGATCATAATTTTACACGAGAACATTTTTAGTCAAAACGCCGCCCAGCGAGGCTGAACACTGGTGCCTCAGCAGACAGCAGAGCCGGCAGGCAGGCAGCGTGTAAGGAGCTGGGCGTGATTAGAGCTGAAGTGAAGGGAAATCATTGACACAGGCGTCGCGCCAAAGAACCAGATTGGCAGGGACAGACAAATCAGCGGAAACAAAGAGAACGGCGACCGTTCTTCCACTCGTACATCAAGAGGGTCGTTGTGTTTGATGATTCGTCGGCTGTTCTGCCTGGCATCTTCTCTAACACAAAGAAAGATCATGTCGGCTGTTCAGACCGCCTGAGTCTTCGTGTCTACCAGTGTTTTTCTATGGCACCGGAACAGCAGAGTAAACTCCCTTTGCCACCTGCTGCCTAGGCAGGAGAGGAAGGAAGACGTGGTGTGTCCAGCACCACTCCCATGCTGTCGTGGCCGGTGTGAAAATATCCTGAACACGTCCTGCCCTGTCCGGAACCAGAGTTCAGACCCGAGTAACGTGCTGAGGGGGGCCCAGGGGCTGGATGGAGGGACCCTGACAAAGGACTGGTGTTCGGCGCGTGCTGTGTTGTTCTGACGCCTAGCTGTCCACAGTCTATGGTGCCCGCCACCAGGCCTGAAGTTCTGACGGAAACGCAGGATTTATGCTGTCTGGTCTTGTAAAACACCTGATGACGTGCCACACGCGAGACAAGATCCTGGGCTAGAATGCATCAATCGCCTAAGGAAGCCTATGGCGTCATAGCACGTCACTACTATATAGGCTCGGAAGGGTTCTGATGGGTGTCTGTGAGCCACGATGGTTCTCAGTCGGTAATGATGGGTCTTTGTCGGCCATGACGGTTTTCTGTCGGCCATGATGAGACTCTGTCAGCCATGATGTGTCTGTGTCGGCCATGACGGTCTCTGTCGGCCATGATTTGCCTCTGTCGGCAACGATGGGTCTCTGTCGGCTATAACGGGTCTCTGTAGGCAATGATGGGTCCAAGGCATCTTCTGCCAAAAATCTACATGTTGGAGTGTCACCACTGGGAGAATTTCTTTTGATTTTGACTTTTGGTTGTCTCTTGTGCTCCCAGACACGACCACCGTCAAGAGGGCGACATATGCGTAGGTGGAAATATCACTGTATTACTAAAACTAATTAATATGACTCCTCAATCATATGGCCGAGGCCCCACTACCTACAGTCTCCCATAAAGAACCACAAAACACCGCAATACAGTGATCACAAAAAAGAATAATGTATTGTTGATATAAACAGCGAGTATTTACAATCAAGACAATATCTGATGCAACTCGTTAAACTCTAGGCGTCCCGCAATTTCCTTCTGTTCGAGCTAGGTCTGCAATAACATGTAATACCACCCTATATCCCCGCGTTGCAATTAAACACAAAAATAAACCACGTACCTTAAAATGTAGCTTCTGGATACGAAACTTCCATTCATGAAAGCACACAAAGTCAAATATTTTATTAAGATTTTATTAACATTTATGGTGTAAACCCTCTACTGATCTATCACTACTTAGATTTATTAACAAGCAGATTTTGCGTTTACAAGTAAAGTTCGAACCTATCGCCAAAAAAATAAAATCTTCGGTAAAAATCGGAAAACCCCGAGGGTGACGTCTCCTACAGAACAGACCCGAGTCAAGCTAGAAGACAGTACATGGGTTTGTTGAAGAGGAGCTGAAGTAATATTAAAAGTGAAAATGTAGCACTTCATCCGTATCCGTCTGTTCAATTAATTATTAAGGTTGTTGCGCTTATGTTTCAGTACTTTGGTCTGTACTGTTTTATTGTTGGCGTTATTTATTGTGCTTATAGTATTTCTAAACAAGTTTTACTCATGTTTAATTTATGTCCTTTGTTTTATTGTTGTCTCATTAATAGTTTATGGTTGTACTTATATTTGTTTACATCATTGTAATGTGTCTTTTGTAAAGGTTTTGTTTGTGTAGTGTTTTTATACTTTAGTTGTTTTGTTTATCCATATTGTGTAAAACCCAGAGCGCCCTGCATGTTGCCGAGATATTGCGCTATATAAGCTTCCGTGTTATTATGAGTTTCACATTTCTCACACCGAAACAGTGATGCGATTGTTGTGATCACTTATACTCAGAAGTTCAAAACTTAGTGTTCTTGTTTCGTGTGCATGCATAGATGTCTGTACTCCACTTACCTGTTTCGTGGAAAATCTTCCAGGAACGGGATGACGCACGAAGGATATCGACCTCTCATTTCAAATCTCCAGTTCCGACCATGAGTAACGGTGGTTGAGAAAATAAGTCAAAGGGAAAAAGTTTAAACAAGTGTTTGACTAATTTTTACCGATGTTCGGGTTGTTACAGCTGGCACCTTTCAGCAATGACACAGGTCTAGCTTAATTTGCGTCAGACCGCTCCTTTCATCATCTGTGACACGCGACCAGCTTGCTACAGACGGTGACAGTACTGATTGCAAAGAAACAACAAAAGAAAGAACATACCATTCAGTGAAAGTCCAAAAGTAAGTGGGTTGAGGGAAATCATACTACCTTTCTGTACATACCGAATGAATGCGAAACGAATGTCTATTACCGATTAGCCGCTATCCTTGGTATAAGCTATTCGAGATGTAATAGCGATTAGTGCTTATAGATTACAGTTGCACGGAACACTAATCGGACCCAAACAGCGCCCGCGATAAGTTGCTGGGAAAATGAAAGCATTTATAGATACAGGGGGAAATGCGATGGGATCATCTGTGTGCTTGACACTACCTCGGTGGTCTAACGGTTAAGGCTCCGCTTCCGAGGCGGGAAGTCGGAAACTGCTTGGGGAAAACTGCACTTCATGCAGTTACGGAAGAAAACATAAAGTTTATGCAATTTATAGTGCAGTCCATATTCGGAAAACGCATTGTAGCCTATCTCTGCTTTGTGTTTAGGGAACTTCATCGTCTGTTCTTCGTATATTGATGTTTGGAGGAAAAGATGAGGAGTCCTAAAATGTAAGTGTAGCCCGTTCTGCTACAGCCCATATTATAAATTGCTTAAAATTTTCTGAGTCGAGAAAGGGTTTGTCTACATGTACATCGTTTATAACAACGATTTCCCGTTGGTGTAACAACGACTTCTAACGACTTCTGGTTTTTCTTTTGTCACGTGGTGCTCTGGAACCCAGGTGTGACGGTGGCTGCTTTGCCCGCTTACCTGCGGGATGAGGGCAGATGACCCCTAATCCACTAGATTTTTTAAAACAAACTTTATCTTGAACTCGTGAAAGTGCACTTTTCTAAAGATTTCTGGGCTCGTGGCTACAGTTTGATCTCAAGTGTTTCATGAGAACAGGATGACGACCACAGCCCTGCCACTGTTGTCTGTGGAGGGTCACGAAACGCGACATCCATGTTTTCTGATGATGGATTACAGGCGTAAGATTAAGGTCGCTGTTTGAGCTGACAGATCGTTAAGGCTCGTCACAGTGATTAAAGATGTCCTGCAGGCGACGTAAGTTATTACCGATGCCCAACAGCACAGAGGCGGCCAGATGACGGAGATTGTAAACCTTCTGGTGATGTACGAGAAATTAAGGTCAGCCAGCTCAGTCGATCTGTCAAAGCCTCGAGAGTCGGTCACAGTCTCACAGACTGCCCCATTGTGAAAGAACGACAGTGTCACAGTCTCACGGACTGCAACAATGCAACAATGTCACAGAACGACAGAACGTCACAATCTCACAGACTCCAACTATCTCGCAGAATGAGAGGGTGTCACAATCTCACATATCAACAAATCAAAGGTCCTCCTGCATGCCTCTGCAGGCAAAAGTGTCACGTTTTGTGTCCAGTAGGAAACAAAATTTATATCACAGACTTCGCAATAATTAATTATTAAAATCTTGTTTTATGCTCTGTATTCAATCTCTCTGTTTAAGCCTTTGAGCCGATTAAGTAACTGCAAAGTCAGGCAGACACAGTAGTTACGCTTCAAGAGGTCTCGTTCACATTTTCTAGCCTCGCTGTGGTTAAGTTATCCCCAGATGTCCAGCCTTGACATGGGTGACTGGTATGTGAATGCACAGGAACGGATGTAGCCTTGGGCCGAAACGTATTAATTTGAGTCTATTGCTCTTCGACGTTCAGTGCCTGAGGTGTTCAACCAAGTTAAATTATGTGATTTGCAAGTCGTAGGCACTGGGCAGGGAGTTGGCTCACAGTAACATATGCAGATGGTGATTTTAACAACTGAGGCCTTTCACATTAGTTCAAAGGTGAACGGCCAAGGGGATTATAACGCGTCCTAAACCCATGGGGAGAGAACAGCGAGGTCATCACCCCAGCTGCTAGAACTAAGCAGGGTTAGGCATGTTCCTGTGATTTACATTGCTGCCTGATTAACGTGTCTCTGTCCTGGTTTGATATTGATGTGTGGAAATGTCAAGTGATTGTGTGAATGAGATGTTGTATGAGAGAGAGATTTTTCAAGCTATACAATTTCTACTTTTTGGAATGTGTGTTGCTTTTTTTGCCATTTTATGGGTGCCGTTAGCAAACGATATTGTTAATTCACTTCTGTTGTTAGCAGTCAGCTTGCTGCTTCCTTACTGGGAGGCCTTTGGCTACTGTCAGACTTGTGTTGGCTTGTGCCTTGTGTTGGTGCTTTTGCATCAGTTGCTGCATCAGTTGTGATTCCATGTGTGGGATCGCCATCACAATCTCGGCTATGTTACTCAAAGTATCTAACCTAAACGGACAATGAGAAGTCACTGAAGGTGAAGGTCATAGATTTGGAAGGAGGGGGGGGGGCAGCGGCTTAGAAAGTTAGAAACAGAGATCTGACCCACGAACGGTTATGGCTGGACTTGTGGGAAGAACACGTTCAAAGGTCAAGGGCTGACAATGCGTGTCACAGTGTGAACCGATAGTGTGACGTCTACGAAAAGCATCCACCTAGCGACGTTGTGTTTCAGCTTTGGCAAGGAAACATGTGAAGGGCTTGACAACGTGAAGTCTAATTAATAAAGAACAAATGAGGACCGAGAGGTTAAATTATAAAATTATCACTCCAACATGAAGTACTTGAAACGCTCAACATAACCGTATGCTGCGTGTTTGGGTACGGTAAGCTGCCTTGGTCGCATGCGTCTGCATACGGTTATGTTGAGCGTTTCAAGTCCAACGCGAAGTCTGCTGGTCCCAAAGAACGCGTAGCGAGGAAAACTCTTTCCAAGTCATCGTTGGATGAGGAGCGAGGGGCGCCTTCTATGGTACAGACGGGCTGTGCGAACTCTAGAGCGTTCGTATATTGAGCGTTGGGTATTTTCTACAAGTGATAACTACTTGTACGCAGTGGCTCTTAACCAAAGTATGTGCGCCTTGTTGTTGTTTGTACAGAGCAGGTGATGTATAAAAGTTGAGGTGCAACCTGGCTTAGATGGACGAGCAAAGAAAACCAGGGGCGTCCCCGTGACAGCCACTTATCTCGTCCACATATAAATATTGATAATAATCATCTTTTACTGTAGAACTGGGTTATGTAATTCTTTAGGGAGATTGTTTGTGGATGGGGGCTCGAACTGTATGAGTGCATTGGCATAGCACAAGTAATACACGATCTTGTTTTTCCACCTCCACATTGTCGTCCTCTGAACGTCATTCGTGTAACAGCGAGCATGTAAGGAGTAGAAAGAATTGGCCCGTGAGACGACACAGTCTCACAGAGCGCCACATGACTGCCCCTCTAGAGTCAGTCAGTCTCACAAAGCGTCACATTAACATTCCGTTTCCAGGTTGCTTGTTTCAGTGTCTTAAGACACAGCACTGCTAGCTACAGGGGAAATAAATCCTTCCTCTCTTCCCCTATCTTCCCCGCTCTCTTTTTCTCGCTCGCACACACGCTTTCTGTCTTTCGGAAGGTTTATAATTCACGCTGACTGAACAAAAAAATTGATCTTGTCATGGAATCAATGTCTACATAATATTCTATGCTTTTGTGGGCTCAAGCCGTGTGTGACAGATCCTTTACAGAGCCACCAAGGCAGCTGGTAGTCATGCATACGATCCTAGTAAATGGGGTATTCATGCATCCAGTCCGACCAGCGTACAAGATATTTATGCACACGTCCCTGATGTGTATGTGCTTGTCGAGGGTTGGGGGTGGGCGAGGATATTCATGCACACAGTCCTACCGGAAATTTTATTCATGCACACAACCCTACGAAGCGGAGGTCTGGAAAACAACAATGTTAGCAACTGCTGAAACATGACTCTCATGGGGTGGGGGGGGGGGGGAAGAGAGACAACGAGAGCCCATGTGATACAGACCTAGGTAAGGACGTGGCGTTAGTTGGAAAGTGAGGCTCTGTACTGCGTGAAGGTGGCGAGAGGTACGGCCATCTACACCGCTTGCACGTGACTTGATAAATGAGCAGACTGATAGGACGCACATATGCAGTCGATCATTCATTGACGCTAGCATGTGTTAACAATCTGTCTCCAAACATCCTGGTATCTGTTGACAGAGGTCATGATTAATCGCAGACCTGACCATAAGCAATCAATACTGGGCCGTTTCTGTTGTCACGCTGCCCCACGATAAGGTCATCAATCTCCAATATTTTGAATGTGTCAACACCGGGTCAGGTGTCGGCTAATTGGCGACCATTCCCTTCCTCTTCTCTAGCACCTGTCTGCAGAAGACAAGGTGAATCAAACAGTACAACGTGCTGACCTAGGGTCACATGGGGGAGCCAAGCAAGGAGGTTAATGTTATCTCCAGGAGGTGATGCACCCGCTGACAGGATTTGACACGAATGATAAACACTTGACAGACGTACATGATAACATAGATATAATCAAAACGATAAACTGTCAGGAACGCCTAGTACGGTAGAGATTTAAATAGAAAGAAGGGAGGTGGGGAGTTCAGCAGCAGGTCAGTCAAAGTTTAACCTGTCAAAAAGTAACGAGTGTTTTCCGGTGTTTCACTTCGATTTTAAGAACAAAATGTACTGGGTAGTTTAGAAATGGCTGAATCATTGGGGATAACATTCTAGAATGTTCTCCAACCACAAAATATTATAGGATTCAGACATCACGTGACCTGAGAGTATATTAGGACCGGCAGCACCTCGAACTTGCATGGCTTGTTCATTAATTGACTTTACAGAAAACGTCGAAAAACGTTGACATAACTAGCCCGTGGTCAGCTATCAAACGTGACTTAGCCTTACAGCAGTAAACTCGAAGTAGTGATAGGATTTAAGTCCGAGAACTTGAATCAGAGTTAACAGAATTGGAGTTCTGCGTTTAATGTACTTCCTTGAGTGGAGATACATTCGTAGTAATTGCTGCAGAGTTGAGCTCTGGCATTTACTTGTAGAAGACTGATTTCGCGTCCGCTAGAGCGTCTGGGCTTATGGACAGTAATGTTAATGAGAGCACAATTAGACCACATAGGAATCTGCGGATTTGCCGAGTTTGTCCCTGATTCCAGAGAGCCAAACGACAAAGAACACACGTTACGACAAGATTAATACTTTTGCCTGTTTTCTGCATTAAACGTCAACGTACGAACTGTAAGAAAAGATAGACACTTGTGATCGTTGTCTGCATTGAGCGTTAAAGTTGGAATACTGCTACACGCCCATGTGTAGATTTATTTAAAAGAACTGGTTGAAAAGAACGTTGGTTAAGTCACCGACAGCCACGACTTGACCAGTGAGCCAAATCATCGCCGTCTTCAGTTTCATCGCCTGTCTACTGTATCACCGCCATTTTCAGTCTCGTCGCCTGCCTAGTATCATCGCCCATCTTCAGTATCATCGCCCTTCTTCAGTCTCCTCGCCTGCTTACTGTCATCGCCTGTCTACTTTATCATCGCCATCTTCCGTAACCTCGCCGTCTTCATCTTCGACCTCCAGTTGTCAACTCTTCTGGTTGGCACGGATATGTGTGGCACAAATGTTAGGAATGGATTGTTGTGTAGCAGTGTCACATGAACTTGTTTTGAGGGGAACTGTATATGGACAGTAACTCTTATTTCGTCGATAGAAAACCGTCCTTCTGTACTGTGTGATTGAGCGTACGGAGGAATATATCTGTTAGCGTGTTTCGTGGATTATTACGTTTACAGTAAGTGCTTCTTAAATTTTTGTAAACATTCTTATCTGTGTACTAAAGGTGGAAATAGATCCACACTTGTGTTCGTGTTGGAGTGACTGGGCGTCTAAGAAATTTGAACACGAACAGGGATTCGCACAGACATCACACATTTCATTAAATTAAATTACAGAGAGGGGTTTTGACATAAACACATAAAAGAAATGATAACTAGATATGACAGATACAATCTAATGACGGATGTAAATCAAACTGTTAGTTCCGTGTTCATTATCAGCAGTCAAGCCTCTCAAAGGACATAGTAAAAGGTAGTAGATTAAAACAATGCAATCCTTACGGGCAGAACTCAAATATTACTAAAGTACCCGCCCAATGGACAATTTTCAATTCGACTGTCGCATTGAGTTGGCATTGAATGAATTGAACTGACTCGGCCATCGCACCACCGCACTGAGTTCCATAAAGCAACCTAATTTTCCTAGAGCAAAGTCCATTTTAAAACCGACCTTTAGTTTATTTTTTTTAAATATATATATTAAAATAAATCATATCATGCAAGATATTTCATGTATATCACCAAGCTGTTAAGAGTCCAAACCCATACATTTCATGTAATAATACTGAGCATTTATTAATCACTTTACAATAGATAAGTCGGGTAAACATTGATCGCTTTCTATACTTTGATCAAGAATGCGCCTATACCTAGATGGATATTTTCGCTCTAGGCGTCTTCCTGAAACATGTTGAATTTGACTATATAGTGACTTCCGTAACTCGTGGGTGAGTCAGTTCAGTGCAGTGGGCGAATCAGTTCAGTGTAGTGGGCGGGTCAGTTCAGTACAGTGGGTGAGTCAGTTCAGTGTAGTGGGTGAGTCAGTTCAGTGTAGTGGACGAGTCAGTTCAGTGTAGTGGACGAGTCAGTCCAGCGTAGTGGGTGAGTCAGTTCAGTGTAGTGGGTGAGTCAGTTCAGTGTAGTGGGCGAGTCAGTTCAGTGTCGTGGGTGAGTCAGTTCAGTGTAGTGGACGAGTCAGTTCAGCGTAGTGGGTGAGTCAGTTCAGTGTAGTGGGTGAGTCAGTTCAGTGTAGTGGACGAGTCAGTTCAGTGTAGTGGGTGAGTCAGTTCAGTGTAGTGGACGAGTCAGTTCAGTATAGTGGGCGAGTCAACTTATCTCATAGCAGCGATTTCATCGACACATTCCAGTCATACATGCTGTCCTTCGATTTTCTGCTTCGGATGCGCGCGCACGTTCTAACCACTTTGTTTTCTGGTCGGCCAGTCTGCAGTTCACACTGTACTGCACGTGACCCCTAGATGACCCATCGGCAGGCCGTCCTATCACCATCTGTTCAGGTTTGTCTCGCCACTTTGAAGGCGAGCCGGCCACACCCCCTCCTGTCTGCTTGTGAAACACTTAACGGCACGGGGACAGAGGGGACAGACCCGTGCATCGTAAATCCGTTACAGGTGACAGCCGCGAGAAAGTCACGATGGGCGCAAGTCGGGAAGCTCACCACGTGACGATTTGTGACGTGAGCGAGTCAGCGCGCGGCTAGACGTTCGTGACACAAAACTGATTTAGAACACAAGAACAAAGCAACTGCACGTCGCACATAGACCCGATGACTGACGGCCTGCCACCCTAATCTCAGCGCAAAGCCTTTCCGGCCAAACGGCAGAATGTAATGTAGCTGGCAACAAGGTGGCACCTGTTGTATGTGTGCAGTAACTTAGCCACACCTGACGGGGTCCTGCTTATTTGCTGTCTCCTCTTCACGCAGGGCCTAACCTCTCCCATCGGCCAGACAGCCGGAGGATGGGTGATCCGTCAAGCTTGTAATGCACTCTCTTATGCACTGCCAAGACGGGACTCTCGCAGTGGGCCGGACGTGACGCAGCTGTGCTGCAACTTCTACTCAACCCCACCCCCACCCCCAAAACACACACACAGCAAACTCTTCATCTCTGGGCCTTGCTCTGGGACGCACCGTCCATCAAGATAGCACACCAACACGAAAGTCCAGTACAGCCTAGCTAAGAGGAGCAGTCGCCCACCAGAATAGGGCCCCTTCGTATAGTTGCCACCAGGATACGATAGCATCCTCTTGCAATTGCCCACAGGATATGATTCGCCCTCTAACGCATTTGCCCACCAGGACATGGAACCCTCCCCTCTCGTGCAGTTGCCTATCAAGATATGACACACACCCACACCCCCACACACACAGCCTGTGCAGTTTCCTACCAGGATATGATCCCCACCCACTTCATGGATTTGCCCACCAGGATATGACACTTCAAGTATTTATTCCTCCACCCTCCGGGTGTATTAAGAGAAGAAGAAAGCATACTAAGTACGCAGAACAATCGAAGTTCACCCAGCATAGGCCTACGCAAGCAGGTTGACACACAGAAAAAAATTCACTTTACAAAGTAATAATAAACTTCGACACTTAGACGCAAATTCGACGCATGTTAAAAGGTCTGCTGTTGATGCTTAGCTCAGAACAACTGCTTGTCTACTGGTATACTACAATTATAGGAACGAGCGGGCTGTCAAAACGTCTCCGTCCACTCGCAGACACGGATATCACACAAATATATTTCAGTGGTCCCCTAAACAAAACGCCTCTGTCCACTCACAGACACGGATATATCACACAAATATATTTCAGTGGTCCCCTAAACAAAACGTCTGCCTCAAAGAGTCCATGGGCCCACACATCCGTGAACGTCGTGGGATAGCAGCAGTGTCTTCATCACGATGTAGGTCCCTCCCAGCTGCGATGCAAGATCTTCATCAGAATGCACTTCCGTTCTAATGGTGAGCAGTATCTACATCATGATGAACTGCCGCCTACTGTGGCCTAGCAACAGCTGACTTGCCTTTGTGTTTATGGCAGAGCAGTCAGCCAGTGAACGGCCCTCACACAAGCTTCCATAACAAATATCGGGGTATCTTTCAGGCAAGTTCCTTGCCTCCCTCACCTCCGTTGGTGTCCGCTTATCGACGCACAGGTGAGGCAGAGGCCCCCCACCCCCAGCAGCTGCACAGACGCACATCACCATTAGCCGTGTGATGGAGTCTGGCAGTTACGCCACGCCAAGGCAAATAAATCTGCAGGCTCTGTGGGTGCAGCGCGGCGTTTATCACGGGTGGCTAGTGTCCCCGCGTCTAAACGCGTAAACTTGTTGCGTGCCGTAAGCAGCACTATCGGGGCATCACGCCGCGCATCGCGATGGACTCTGCGACACTCCCAGTAAAGGGCCTCAGGCCCAGGGCTCAGCGCCCTATCGGGGCGCAGGAAGTAAGCGAAGGCAACAGCATGTGCGAGATTGCCATCTTCGCCCGCACAGAGCTGTTCAGGAGGGGGTCGGAGACGGGGTAAGAGATGGAGGAGAGAAGTTAACTGCGGTATGTCACTCGTTTCCTTGTCGCCGTGCTACAGCCTTTGGCATCAGTCTTCTAGAACAAAGCGTCACACCGATTTCAGAGGCCAGGTGCGCAACATACCGCTGGAGTTCGGGCTGATGATTATCGCCAAGCAATCACCTCAGTCAAACTCTTTGTCTTCAGCGTCAGCTTTAAGAGATAGGGTGTCAATGTAAGTAGAAGGAGGTGGGCCTATCACCTTTAGAAGTTCTCTCGCCTGGTGGCAGAGGCGGGAGAGGGAGGGTAGAGAGGATGAGGAGAGCCTTGCACAGTAGTTCACTTCTTGCTTGCTTCGCTCTCTGCGTCCCACTGATCTGAGAATGTCGGTATGTAGAAAGTTTCATCCTCAGCGGTACTGCTATTTCAGGTAGTGCAGCAAACACCACCTGCCTGACCACTGCCCACCTAAAGCCGCCCAGCCTACACCACCTGTCTACTGCCTACCCGAAGCCGCTCAGTGTCTACCTCATCGCCACACCGTCTTTAATTCTTGACAGCGCTAGGTACGAAATTCTAACTGGACATTGCCTTTACAAACAGCAGTACACAGCAATATAAAAACTGGATTGGTCGAGAGGAATAAAAGGAGCGGTTGTTTTTTAAAAAAATAAATGGTGTTATACAGAAGTTATACTTGTGGTTTTCTGTTACTTGTTTTCAATTTTGTTCAAAAATCCATTTCAGTGATACATATCATATACACATATCTATCACATTCGTGTGTATATATATATATCAGTCATTTCCCCGTGACCTGGTCTGTTGTCTGAAGACAAAGACTACGCGTGGATTTGTAAATTCTTTTCCACTCCTTATTTCGGTGGATGAGGGACAAAACTTCTGCAGTTATCGAGATTGTGTGAAGAACAAGAAGGGAAGTGTCACCATCAAAGGCTCGCAGTTATCAATAATCACCTCCTCTCTGCCCTCCTCTCTTCTTTACCCCACTCTTTCTCCCATACCTCTCTGGCCTCCTCCTCCCATTTCCGACACCAACTCCTGGTGGAAGTAAGTAATTTTGAAAACCTATCAGGAAATTCCTATTTGTTCTTACTTTCTCATGCTCACCCGCACATTCGCATGCATACTGAGACCAGCGTGCTCCTTGCTCAGAGCCGTACTCGTGACCTGCCCAGGAACTGAAGCCAGTCACTTGATGTTCAAGATAAAAGCGCCTTGCTGAGCGCGGGCTAGACGCAAGCATGGAGGTTGTCCGACAAAGACTGTCAGCCCATTTGTCTTCATCTTCAGCAGGCGAGAGGCCTGACAGCTCGCTGCGGCGCACAAACAAAACTGACATGTCATTTGTGTCGGCTGATAATTTAGCCAGTGCACGACCTGTCCGCTTGTCTAACCCTGATCTACGAGCAGTCTACAGATCTAAGTCACGATATTCTGGAACTGCAGCCGTACTGGAAGGGCGGTCTCTTCTCTGTTCGTCTGAGCGCGCATCTACAGTATGTTCATGTGCACCTGAGCATACTTACATATGTGTACACCTGAGCATGCAGACCTAATATGTGTACATCTGAGCATGCAGACCTAATATGTGTACATCTGAGCATGCAGAAATAATATATGTGCACCTGAGGATGTAGACATAATATGTGTACATCTGAGCATGCAGACATAATATGTGTACATCTGAGCATGCAGACATAATATGTGTGCACCTGAGGATGCAGACATAATATGTGTACATCTGAGCATGCAGACATAATATGTGTACACCAGGTCTGGTAGCTTCGAAAGGAAGAAATTGGGAAGTTGGGGTTTTTTTCGGAGGTGGGGGGGGGGGAACTCAGGAACAAAGAACCCCAAACTATACAAATATTTTAAAAGGAAAGAAAAAATGAAGAGACCTGTGTAGCGTGTAGAGAATGACCTAACTTTGTGTCTTTGGGTGATGCTAATTGCTCTAGTGCGCCCCCCCCAAAAAAAGTGTTGGCATTTCAGGTATGTGGCCGTGGGGCTCTCACGTGCACACAGATCAGCGGGAAAACTCACAACCGTAGAAACACACATAGTTCAGCAGTTTTAGGTCTGA
>SMGT01016279.1:46331-96705 GCA_004794575.1 Lanistes nyassanus
AGCGTTCGGCTCCTGGCTTTATTACAACTCCGAGAAGAAGGGGGAGAGATGCCTGTATAGTCATAGGTCATGAGGTCAGAAGTAGTCTGAGTCGGCGTGGAGTTTTTGTTTGTTTGTTTGTTGTTTTTGGCACAGTGTAACCTGTCTTTGTCCTGTATAGTCATTCAGGAATGAGCTTAGTGACTGCTTGATTGGATGTTGTATGAAAGACTCAATTCTGAATTACCTTTTTTGTTAACGTCTTTGCTACCTTTGTTGACGTCGGCAGTCTGTGTATCAGCGGTCGCTTTGTGATTTCCACCTGGCTTGTTGGATTGCCTTGTGCTTAGCTCAGCATTGCAGTTGGTGTCTGGAGAGAGGTCTCAAAGACAAGCACGGCATAGAAGAAGCATGAAGATTCGCTGTAACCTGTCTGAAGGTCCTGTGGTTAGCTGTGTGACGTCAACGTGATTACCTACCTATCCTCAAAGTCGTTGTGTTCAGGCTTTGGCAAGGACACGTGTGAAGAATTTGAGAGTCTGCAATGTGCAGCGAAGGAACCTTATCTCAAGTCTACGGTCGACGAGGTAGGAAAGGACTCTTTCTGTGGTACAGACTACTGTGCAAACTGTGAGGTCAGTGTGACGTCGTATTAAAATGTTACTTTAAGGAAACACTGTTTCCCTTCAGTGGCAGTTAGGCAAGGTACATGTTCATTTTTGCTTGATACTCACTTGTGTGATTGTATATTCTGGGCGAGATGTATGGCAATCGTGTGACGACCTTTCTGTAGACCTAGCGCAGACTGACGTGTGAAGAAAGCCCCGAAACGTCCCTTAGTAAACAGCGCTGTTGTTCCTCACTCTTTTGTGTGTAAATGATACTCATTTTTCGCTGTATTACTGGGTTAGGCGATTGTTCTGGCACCTCGAAGATGAATGGGGGCTCGAGTCGCATGAATTTGTTGTTCGCTTTGTATATCATAAGTAATACAGTGTTTTGTTCGGATTCTTAAATTGTCCTCTTGGTATCGGTCGTGTGAGAGTGGGCACCGTGAGACGACACGTTAACAACCATATCCACGAGTACAGGGCAGTCAGTATTTATACAAAATATGTGCTTTCGTTGAAGGACACTGGCAGGCTGTTTGTGTCTCTCTCCGCCTTTAGCTAGGAATTCGGCCACTGTGTCTACAGATGGAGCAAATGGCGGTCCAGCTGTCCTGGTTCTCTTTCTTTTACAGGCACATGCACAGAATGGGGCACTCTGTACGTCTTACAACCGCCAGCGCGGGCTTATAAAAGAATGTTATGAAGTCACACATCGTCTTTAGTCCAACATCTTCCAGCGCGCCTTTGACAAGCAGCGTAGTCACACATCGTGGTCAGTCTTACATCATGATGCGCGCACAGGACCCATGACGGTCGCCAAACGAGGACAGTCACAGCCAGGAGAAACAAAACAAAAAGCAAGGAAATCCCAATTAAGCCGGCGAGAACTGCACATAGTGGCATTTTATTTCAGGTGATCAGCGGGGGTCGGAGGGCGCAGAGTGGCACTTTATTTCAGGTGACCAGGGAGGTCGTCGTGCTAGGAAATGACGCCTGCAGGTCGCCACAAATTGAATTGAGCTGACTGACGCAGGCAGAGGAAGACCAGGATTTATACGGACTGAATATTTAATACCCTCATTTCTGCATCAGACGGCGCTCAGCCAACACTGCCTTGTGCTTTCATGCAGTTTACCACACGTGAAGTCAAAAAGACCAGTCGCCCAACGGGCTACCTCGTCTTCAAAGCTAGGCAATCCTTTTGAATGTAATGAAGCGTATTTATGGCACGGCCCTCAGTGTATGATGGGCAGTTCTTGAGAGCACTGTGCTGCTTCTGACAGCTTCTCTCTTCAGCCCATGAAAGCGGCGATTGCCCTTCACTGCAGGACTGTTCCCCATCACCCTGGCTTCCGTAATTAGTGGTGGGGATGAATACAGCCAGGGTAGCTTCCGGGCAGGTCACCTGCTGTGCCTGCACAATCGGCGACGGTTGGTGGTGTCAGGCACAAACACAGGGCGGTACCGACAGACTCCTTAGAGACCCAAGCTGGTGTCTGCCTACAAAATGTCGGCTCCCCGGGAGGCTGGCAGTTGCCTCCAAACTCAATGAAGCGCTCAGCAGGTCGCGTCTTTTTCGATTATGGAAGCGCAATCTTAGTCATATGCTGAGAGTTGGGATCAGATAGACCGTTATTAACTATTTGCAGGAGCTTAAGAAATGACAGCCTTTGCTGCAAGTTCGCACAGAGTACGTACTGTTCTACACACACACACACACGTGAGTGACAGGCCCTGCAGACACGCCAGGCGGTCAAGAGGAGCGGAGGAAATGATAACTGTAACTCTCATTAGACTGGTGTGATGTCAACTCCCATTAGACTGGCCTGATGTTAAGTTGCGTTAGACTGACGTGATAACAGATGGTTAGACAGTGAAAGAGAGACCTCGACTACCGAGGTTGTGCTTGTTGCTAACGATTCAACGCTCTATTGTCGTCGGATACAGCTTAAAAGTACATTTGTAAGTGAATTGTCGTGGGTCGAATGGTCGCAAGTCAAGGGCTATTTTTAGTCAATAAACCTGCAGACTGTTAACTACATTATAAAAGAGTGATTTATATGGCCAGAGAGTTACCCAGTTCGAGACTTCTATTTCAGGTGAACAGAACTGCCTAAGAATAGATGGCTCTTGTGAGCAAGGAGTTTTGGGAGATGGGGCACCAGTGTAACTGAAGAGCAAGTTGCCACTTTGCTGATAAGATCGGTGCTGCCGAAACTACAGTCTGAATAAATTACTTTTGCAGAATATACTTCGTAATTAAGAAGACATCTAACCTGTTGTTTAGAGAAAAACTTTTTTAGAGTAAGTAATCATTGGAAGTCTTCTATGCAGTTAACACTCTGGGAAGATTACTTCTGAAACCTACCATGCTGTGGTAAGATATTGGTGTAGGTTTACGTTGCAATAATATATCATCTATCCACTGTGCAGTATGAAATGATAGCCTTTTGTTAAGAGAGCAATATAAGTCACATCTGCAACAAGTGTTGTTACTCCGACATTTCACTCATCATCAGATGTAGTCTAAGTGTAGATGTCGGTGTAACTCTCGCTGTAGATCTCACTCTGGGTCTCAGTGTAGGTCCTGCTGGGCGACACTGTTGGCTGTATGACACCGTTACGCGACACTCTTTTCTTGGTGACACTGTTGTCAGGTTACCGCTGTCTGGGGGGACAGTGTTGTCTGGGCCAAGGAGCGATGAAGCAAGTTGGGTCCCGTCCGTCAGGTCATGACGTCAGTATGCGCTTCCACGATCAACGCATACAAAATCCCAGGAACTGAGAACTCGGCTTGCTCCCACCTGAGCTATCTTCTGGGGCACACTAACAGGGGTAGACAACTGTATGCAAGCGGGCGTCTTGCGAGAGTGGTGCTGAATGAAACAGGAAATCGACAATGACTGCCCTCCCCGATCCCCAAAGTCTTGGACCAGTTTCACTCCGGCCTGTACAGCTTGGTATGGCGCGCGTCTAGACGGGAAAACTCCTGGGCGTAGTGCACGTGCTGGGCTGCAGGCACTGTCGCTTCGGAACGTGACCACTTATAATCTTGTCTTTCTCGGCCGTATGACTGTGCCTTTGGGATAGATTAAAGAGGTTTTTGTTTTTACTATCCGTAGCAGTGTCTGACCGTATGTTTTTTTAAGTGAAGAAAACATGAGCGACAAGAACGACAGACAGCTATTAGTTCAGACGAGAATGTAACAGAAGTAACAAAAAACGCGACGGCTTTTTGAGGGGAAATGTTGTTGTTAACGACTGCGCCTCTCTGCTGACAAAACGAGCTGTCGAACAGCGATACGATGCACATATTATTAATTCTGGCTTGTTTGTTTGAATTTTTCTTTTGGGTACTTTTTTAGAATTCGAGATAGCAGCTATAGTCCACACAAATGTCAGCCTTTAAGAAAAACTCCCCCCCCCTTTTTTTTTGGTAAAAAATAAAATAAGAAATCTACCAAACAGAATAGAAGCGCATCTAGCTAACGTCATATAATATGGATGCTTGTAGGCAAAAAATAATAAAACCTGTACTCTACTGTCACTCCTGTCTTTAAATAACAACAAAACCTATCTCTGGAGATACCGCTCCTGTTACCTTTGTTACGGCTGGTATATAAATATGTTGGAAATTACTTCTTTCTCTCTGGAATAGCATGAGTAATAACAGACGGCTAGGAAGTATGCTGTCTCACCACCCCAGGACAGCCAATAAACTCCCATTCGCTGTGCCATTACACCATGTCCGCTCACGTCACAGGTTTTCGCACCAAGAACGATAGCCTCGGCCCTCACCGCAAGCAGCAGAACCCGGTATCCACTGCCAATGGCCCCGCGGGACGAGAATGGCCGCCAGTGGACTGACTCGAGCCTGCAGGGCAAGAAGAAATATCTGGCGGAGCAGAAAGCAATATGCGCGGGACACGAGGCCATGAATTTGGTGGTGCCACTGGGGCGGGAACACGGGGCAGCGTTATTGCGACAGGGCATGAGTTATGGGGGAACAAGGAGGGACCTGCCCTCCGCAACAATTACAC
Source organism: Lanistes nyassanus (assembly GCA_004794575.1). Taxonomy (NCBI): domain Eukaryota; kingdom Metazoa; phylum Mollusca; class Gastropoda; order Architaenioglossa; family Ampullariidae; genus Lanistes; species Lanistes nyassanus. The sequence continues at coordinate 50,962 of SMGT01016279.1, forward strand.
TAAAAGGCAATATTTCACAACCGGGCAATATTTCACACGCGCACTGGCACGGCTGGGACGCATGCAAATGCAGGGAAAGCGGCGTGAACACGCTACATTACATTAATTGTCCATTGGCCCACATTGTTCAAATGTCAGTCTGAAAGCGAGGCCAGCCAAGGCTTTGATGGAGATGAAACGCTAGGAAAACACCCAAAGGTTGCAGCGTATCTCTTACGTCGTTGTCGACTGCCAGCTGAGGCTATCTGCAGCGCCTGGCTCGGTGCTGGATGTACAAAGTGATTGAACACAGCTTCCACTGATTCGGTTAGCACTCAACAGTGTAACCAGCTACACGTCTAACCTAACTGCTCTAAGGAGACAGAAAGCGAGAGAAGGGTGCATTAGTAATTATCGGTGAAGTAGCAGAAAAGTGGAAGGTATGATTACCAGTTGGGGAAACTGAAAACAATTGGTTAATCCACTGTGTGCCCACGTGCCACATAGGGATTATGTTGGAGACTTGTTTCTGGTTAGGGTGTCGGCAACATTAAGAACTTTTATCACAGGAATAAGTTCTTGGTCGATTTCCTAGCCGCCTGCAAGATCGTGCTGGATCAGATCTTGATCCCTCAGCAAGTCCCAGGGGGCTGACCTTACCAAGAAGCGGCTCCCCTCCCTCCCCTGCGAAAAGCCTTATGTAAGGGCTGAATTTCGGGCAGCACGATGAAAGAACTCAGTCGTAAGAACTCCCTGGGCAACAGTAGGGCGGGGCGTGACAGTCAGTCATCTCTCTCTCTCTCTCCTCAGGACGGTCCAGCACAAACTCCAGGAGCCGTTTTCATAGCCACTGGTTAAGCCTAAGGTCGCTAACCAATAGTTTGTCACGCGAATGCAGTCAGCTTAGGCTTAACCAACGACCATGAATACGGCTCCAGAACCGGTAGTGAGTTGGACGGTTAGCGCTTGAGTTAAGAGTCCAGGGTTTCGGAGGAAGACGATCAGCGAAATGTGCGGGTCGTTCAGTTGTTGAATAGTTTTAACGCCACTACCGGAAAATTCTGCATTTGAATCACAAGGCTTGAAGTTAAAGGTTTCCGTCTTGGGTTACATGGCAGGTCTGTGCGTATTTGCGTGTGTGTGTGTGTTGGGGGCGAGTGGGTATGTGAGGCCGGAGGAAAGGGTGAGGTAAGTGCGTTTGCTATCTTCTTGGCGCACCTGCGTTCCTTGTTAAGCAATACGAGCGTAATAGGTGAAGAAATTTTGCCCAAGATCCAGTTTCAACCCTTTTTGGGGGGGTTGTTTTTTGTAAGTGTGACTATTAAGTTTTGGGTGTATTTTGAAATGTTGTTTGATTGGAGTCTGGGCTTGAAACTATATAGACTCATTGAAAAAGTTCTGCAACGAAAATTATTTTAATTAAGCGGCAGACGCTGCATTCCCGAAGAAGCGCAATGTATTGTGGGACAGCCACGTCACACCAGTTATCACATCAGGGCAACTTACAGTGGTTTCAGGGAGGATATCGACTTTTCTTCGATAATTTTGAAGACAGCGTTTAAGCCATATAGTGCATGTATGAACCTCAAAGTGAGATAGCATTTCTGTCAAAAATCAGTGAGTAAACGTTGATAAGGAAACTTTAATGAAAATTCACGGAAGTTGCGCGTTTTAACTGTTATTATACTTAGTTTGTCTTGTTTGTGTACTTACCACAAGATAGTATTGTTCCTAAACTCTAAAATAGTGAGAACGGTTACTTTAAAACATTCAGTCTACAAACTCACAAAAGTCACTCCTAATGAGAGAAATGACATACACTATTTCTTCTTTTTTTGTAGTGAGAAATAAAACATCCTACAATGAGAAATAGCATATTAGAAAAACTGTTCTACTATTTTACCGAAGGGACATTTGATATACCCTATGCAGATCAGTAATAATTTATAATGTCATGCAAACTTTTTATGCATACTTGCGCAAACACAGAATCTCTCTCTCTTTTTCTCTCTCTCTCACACGCACACGCACACACACGCACATCTCTTCTGATATAATTACGGCTTTGGGTGTTTTTGTTCCTTATAAAACGACCCATTCGCTGGGTGGGGGTTTTTTTCCCTTATAAAACGACCCATTGGCATTGTACTGTTGAAAAATTTAATTTATGGGTTTCGCACATCTTATTCAGCGGCATTTCTATCCAGATGCATATACAGTGTGCATTTAGCACTGAATACATTTGCTGATGTCATCCGGGTTAGTCTGAGTGCACACAATTGTTGTCAGTATGACAGGTCTTTGGTGACATTGACAAGTACAGCAATATCGTTGCTGTGAGTCACACACGGGTTTCTCCGCGTCCTCTGGTTCTTGTTCTGGAGTTTATGTATTAGAACTGGTTACTGTACGTGCTGTTCACACGGTGGTGTGTTTCCAAGGCTTTGCAGCAGCTTCATAAACAAGCTCTGTAGTAAAGTATGTCAATAATACTAAGTGGCAAGCCACACTTTGACCCCTACAACCAAAACAGCAAAAGGCTTTTTGAGTCCAAGAATCACCTGAGATTTTTATGCTCCAATCTCTCCAGCACAGAAATCTCTGGTTTACTATTTATATACGCTTAGTGTTTTACCAAGATAGGTCAGATTGTAAAAGTCATGATTGTTCGTGTTCGTTTGCTTTCCTGATCATGACTATTCTTGTTAGTTTGCTTTCCTGATCATGATTGTTTCTGTTTGCTTTCCTGATCATGACTGTTCGTGTTAGTTTGCTTTCCTGAGCATGACTGTTCGTGTTAGTTTGCTTTCCTGATCATGACTGTTCGTGTTAGTTTGCTTTCCTGATCATGACTATTCTTGTTAGTTTGCTTTCCTGATCAGATCTGAAGATTACATGGTGTTCTGATAATACCTTACATCGTAGCCCTATTGGTAGATAGCAAGGTCCGGGTAGCCCTACGGATGTAAATCATATTGTGTGAAAGCTGCAGAATCCCCACACATGATACAAAGCAAATGCCTGGCAGGGCCGGAATAGTATTACGAAAACATCGTAAATATCATGAGATCAATACAAATAGATCAACTGATACTAACCCCCAAAGCATTTCCTTTAGTGCAGAGTTTGACAGGGGCAGTTCAGTTCATTATACCTGGGGTGTCTTTGACTTGCTGTTAGATTTATCATGTTCATTTTGGAGACTGGCTGGTTGGACCGGACCTTTGTTTTTTAATTGTGGCATTTTTATGCTGGTTACGTGTGTGTGTGGCGTGGCAAGCGCTTTTAGGAAGAGCAGGGGTTAGGTTATGGCTGTAGTGCAGACACTATGCAGGTTTGGATGCCATAATTCTGTGTACTCATCGGTGCCAGAGACCTCTAGCCCCTTCATGCAAAGTGCAGTTATTCAGTGGCGGGGCCCGCTAGGGCCATTTTGTCTTGAGGGAGGAGCATGATGGATGTGGCTGCTAACACCAGGGCCAGCGCGCATCTGCGAACACGGATAATTCGCAGTGAATCAGCAGTGACTGAGCACCGCTCACTCCCGGGCAGCAAACGCGGCCACTACCGTCCCACCACGCCGCCCGCGCCCTCATTAGTGACCTAACCATGTTGGCGACTGAGTGCCGAGCGGTCAGCGGGCCGCCATTTAAAAAAAAATACTATGCCGTTCGTCTTACAGTCTTTGGGTGTCATTTTGCAACAATAATCTCCACCAACCCAAATCTTCTTTCGTTTCGAAACAATACCCACCAACCAAAATCGTGATTTATTTGCAGCAAGAATCTCCACCAACCTAAATTTTGACTAATTTCGCAACAGCAATCCCTACCAACACAATTCTTGATTCATTTTGCAACATTCTTCACCCAACCAAATTTTGATTCATTTCGCAACATTGTTCCCCACCAACCTAAATTTTGATTCATTTCGCAACAACAATCCCAACCAATTCATTTCGCAACAACAATCCCCAACAACCCAACTCTTGATTCATTTCGCAACAACAATCCCCACCAACCCAACTCTTGATTCATTTTGCAACGAAATCCCCACCAACCCAACTCTTGAATTCATTTCGCATGCATGACAATGAATGCATATGGAGCACAGATATTCGAGAGGTGTTGGAAGGAGGCCAGTCTTGCAATATCCGTTCTGCGCCCACCACAGGCCCAGGCCATGAAGCTACTGGCATCTGCAGCGCCAGGCTGATCTTCTCCATCTCCATCGCCGGCCGGATCCAGCTCTTCGCTGCCCAAACGGCCGTCCTTCCTTCCGAGAGAATACTGATGGTCCTCCCGGGCCGATTAGAACTTTCTTGGGAGACTAATATTGCTGCGCACACGACATTTCATCCAACGTGTCTAATATGTTTCGGCAGAAAATTGCTTGACCTTTGTGCAGCCTGCTTCATATTTCTCTCCCCTGGCCGGGAGCTCTTCAATCTATTTCTCGCAGGTCGAGGCCCCGGGCGCCATCTTGTTCTTGCATGCCGTTACTCTCTGTCAACGCCGACGTTTCATCGTGCGGCTTTTGTTTTACGACAGGCTCACGAGATCCTTCAGTCGGACGGCCACGACTTCTCAATAAGCAAGATCAATAACACAGGCTATGCCTCATCCATCTTGTGCCGAGGGAGACCACTCTAGCGGCGGCTAGTTGTCAGGAGAGTGGCGGGGATTGGTGTGGAAGAAAGGAGTAGAGTTTCCTTCTTTCCTTTTTTGGGGGGCGGGGAGGGTTTGTGTGTGTGCAGATGTTCGGGTTTTGCACGGAGATTGGGAGAGGGTGAAGAGGTAAGGCTATCGTCCCAACTTCCGTTCGGACACCTCTCATTTACGTGCAGAGTTGTCTTCCTTCGTTCAACACATTTGTGTTTCTTAATGCTCCTTGTAAACATTTTTTTTTCGTGGCCATTGAACATTGTCCATGTGCCAAATTGAGTTGCCATGCGAAAAGAGTAGCAGTCTTAGATCTCTAAATCGAGAATGAATTTCTGTCGATCGTGAATCCACAACTACAGCATATTGTCATCGACGCCATTGCTAGGAAACAGGCTGAAAATGACAAAATAGCCGGCTACAGGAAGCGTTTGCTTCATCGCCAAACCAAAACACGACGGCAGCTATTTTGCAGTATCGCACAAAATATTACAGTATGGCACAATAGTTGTCAACAAATTTCTCTTAAGAAAGTAAATACATAAATATCTTGTTAAATGAATTTAGGAAAAGCGTAATGCACCGTTGCTACTGTGAGCTTGTACTTTACATTTACAAACACACACACACACACACATGTGGGCTCTCTCTCTCTCTCTCTGTGGGTTCTCTTTCTCACACAAACACACACATGTGAGCTCTCTCTCTCTCTCATATACCTGTGGGTTCTCTTTCTCACACATACCTGTGGGCTCTCTCTCACCTGTCGGCTCTCTCCCCCTCCCTCACACACACACACACATCTGGGCTCTCTCTCTTCCTCCTCTCTCTCTCTCTCACACACACACACACATGTTGCCTTGATCATGAGGTGCATGAAAAATATGTTGGGTTGTCGTAATATGCTCGACCGGTGCAAAAAGTAACTGCCTAAGCTTTTTTTCTTACCAGAAGTAAAAACAATCTAATCCTGTTGCCAAGCCATTTATTTTCGCATGCTGTTCATGGCCAGGCTAGGAGGCTGGTTGTAGGTACTCCGAGAACACCCAGACCAGTGATGAGAACACAGGGTCTCACCGTGTGTTGACTTGCCACAACAGGCGATACACGTACGTCGGTCTTACCTGCGTACAATGCTTCCCCAAACCCCTTATCCCTACTCTCCCCAGCAGCAAGTACAACAACCGGTTTAGGTACAAAAAATTATTGTGAGACTAGATTCTAAGGATGTGTAATAACAGGTTGTGCGGAATGCGAAGTGGAGTACAAACCTTATTTCCAAAGAAATCAGTATATGACAAACATCCCTTTATCAGTTGGACATACTTCGGGAAGGAAAGACATCCCATTATCAGCTGGACAGACATCCGTGGGCCAGTGCGACAGACTTTTTGCTCGCTGTGTTGACACTTGTAGTACCATATGCATGGTACAGCTCGGCAAAGACAATGCAAGCTGTAATATATTTGCTGATACAGGAGAGAACAAACATAGATCGTGTAGCGAGCGTGGGGAAATGTAGGGAACAATGGTCAGCGCATGGAGCGTATGTAACACATTAACAGTAGTTTGAGAAATGTATCCAGTGACAGAGTTGCCTTTACTTCACTGTCCGCTAATGTGAGTGCAAGCACCTCCAACTCTCCTTGCAGCAAAACGATTAGCAAGAAGTGTAGGGAAAGCTGCTACTTTTACCTACAAGCAGCACGCACGCTGTAGGCAGCTCAGCAAACTAAGACCCCGATCGTACCCAAGATCGTATTTGGCAGTTGTCATTTTTAAAAGATTTGTAATGCAATAAAACAATTTACATATATAGAAATGAACCAGTCACAAATTTATATTAATGACAAACAGTCCGCGTAATCAATAGAAACATAATAGGGTTATTAAAGCACGTATGTCCATTTCAGGTTTGTAAAAGGCTTTTCGCACTTTTCTATATGACCCATATTTTACTTATAAATTACTATATATTACTTTTGTGCCTTTTTAATTTTCAGTTGCAGGTGAGAAGTTGGCAAAATCTGGGGTATTCGGTTCTTGAAAGAATGTTGATAAATCTGTACATATCCAGAACATTTCTCCAGAAATCTTTTGACCAGTCTCCAGAAATCTTTTGACCAGTCTCCAGAAATCTTTTGACCAGTCTCTAGAAATCTTTTGACCAGTCTCCAGAAATCTTTTGACCAGTCTCCAGAAATCTTTTGACCAGTCTCTAGAAATCTTTTGACCAGTCTCCAGAAATCTTTTGACCAGTCTCTAGAAATCTTTTGACCAGCTGCTTTGCTTCTGTCGTCAAACTCCTGTTTCCTACCACCGACACTGGCTTCTCTCGCTGTCAGTCTCCGGCAGTCAAAGAGCTCTTACCACTAATTCGCGCCGTGTCTGTGCGCTTGCTGGCGGGTCCTTACTTCAAGTACCACCCCTCCGGACCCGACATTTTCTCGTCAGCTTCCGCTGCCAGTCGCCAGCGCCTGGTGGTGAGAGTCTTCACGTCAGACGCTGCCTGCGGTGTGACGTCAAGTTCCCGTTTTGGCAGACTTTGTGTTTTGGCAGATCTTCCATCTGTTACATGCTTGGAACACGTTACGTTGTAATTCGACTCTTCACTCCTCACGAGCGCGAGGCCCACACGGTAGCGGTTAGCCCTCTCCCAGTCTAATCTTGTACTCACCCTGACCTTTGCTCCCACAGGCCGTCAAACGTCACACTTAGCGCTTCGCTGCACTGAGCGTTGTGAATGTCCCGCCTGCCGCCTCCTGCCAGTCAGCCGGGACTCGAGCATTCTGCGGAGGACAGCTGGCTGGAGGCTGGAGGGGAAAGGCGGACCAGAAGGGTTTGCGTCGTGCCCACGTAGCCCCGGCGGCCTGAAGTGTACGCCATGTTGCGTGCGAGTGACACGCACAAATGAGGGAGTAAGGCGGCACACTGCGGGGATCAAAGCGAGTGCTTGTCCACGTCAGTCGCGCTGTCAGCGTGAAGGTGAGCGGAGAGGCAAGATGGCGCTGGAGTGGGGCAATTCTGGCAGACTGACAAGCAGCCGTCCGCCTTAACAGCGCCTGAGAGGGAAAATGGCGCACATCCTATTAACGAGCACTCGGCGGCCCGTCCGCCGACACATCAAAGCGAGCACTGGCAGGCCGGCCACTCTCCGCCGACTTACCGCCAGCAGGGAGATGACAGTTAGGCTGTCAACCCCTCTCCTTTCAACCAGTCCCAGAGCGACGGGCACACTCTACCTGCTCGTCTCTGCTTTCGTGGACACCGGAACTAGAGGCAACTTCAAGGCTTACCTGGTTAGCTCTTGGATGTCTTTCGTGACAACAATCGCAGCCAGTACAGTGTCGTTTATGACTATTGTCACGCTCTCAGTTAAACGGCTCGCTGCTCAGCTTTCGGCCGATATGATTTGTGAGCAGGTAGACACCTTGCTTCTTGGTCGCCAGTTCTCTTGTTGATTGACAACTTCACTGCTGACCAGCAACGCCAAGTCGGCCCATCTCGCTGCTGCTAGGTCATTGGCGTTATCAACTGTACATACAGTCCCTGTCTTTAACACTTTTCAATCATCGAAGTTGCTGTTTGCATCACTTACACTGGGTTCTAGCCAGCGCTTTATTGTTGTTGTATTTGGTTTGTTTGTTTTTTTGTTTTGTTTTGTTTTTGGATTTTCCTCCAGCGATTCGAGTGCGATTTCCTGCCCATTTGCCACACCGCTCACCCAAAGTTCTCTAGATCAGACATGGATACTTGGAGTCAGACTAATCACAACAGAACAAACAGCTACTTACACTCATATAGTCAGAACCGAACAGACATAGCTACTTAGAGGCAAACATCAGAACGGAACAACATATGTTATGGCTGCTTGCACTTCTGCTGTTGTTACACACTACGACGGATATTACAATAGACAAGTTATACCTTCATTCCGTTTTCACCAGCACATCGCTAACCACTGAACTTGTGGGGTGGGGGTGGGGGAATAACATCAACAAAATAAAGTTTTCAAAAATTCTGTATACATGTGGAAAATTGAACAGGAGATTATGACTACAAACTAGAAACGTAATGTTAACACCAAGTGACCCATACTGACAGCAGAAACGCATCTGCATGCGTCCGTAGACTTAGGATTTTTTAGCATTCCGGCTTTCATATAATCTAGTTATACTTGCAAAAGTTACAGAGTAAATCGCGCACCTTTATTCCCCCCCCACACACACACACACACCAACACTCCCAGAAAGATCACCTGTCGTCAGCAATCCCTGTGTCTAACAGTTTCCGGTCAGGGACCCGAGAGACTGCGAGACGACCGGAAATGCCGAGGAAAGCGTCGCGCACTTCCAGATGGAAGAAGAACGACTTCCTAGGTTTCCAATGTACACACGGCTGGTGGTGCCTACAACTTGTATCCTTCCGTCGGTGTCCGCCCGTATATGCAACGCTTCCTCTGAGTGTCTAGGGCACCGCACTGTCCTAAAGCTGGAATGGCAGTGGGCACGAGCGAACGGCTAGGAATAGGGTGGGTAGAGGGCGGGACGCCGTAAGAGACCTTTCCCCCCTTCCCCCAATTTCCCTTGGAGTGTGCTACACAGCACTGCGCGGCTCAAAGCGCTGGCGTCTGGCTCAGTTCCTTTGAAGGCCCACCGATGACGTGCCAACAGCCCCAGAGAGGTCGCATCTGGTCAAGGACAGCTCAACAGGTGCGCCACACCCCTGATGTTTGCGCAGTTACAGGCTCGGGGTGTGCAAGGGATGGATGAAGGTCAGCAAGAAGTCAGACTTCAGGCCGGCACCAGCCGGCACAGCTGGCGAGGTGAGTGCACGCTGTCTCTGCTGCTGACGTGCAAAGACCACCAGATTGGTTACGAGGCTACAGGACCCTGGTTCGTTAGTGCTAGACCGTCCTCACTGAGTCACAAGGGGACTTGGCCCTTTAGTCAAACACCCATTTGCAATCAAAGTCACAGAGGGCGTGGCATTTTAGTCAAACCATACGCTCATTTGTACTCAGTCACAGGAGGACATAATCCTTTAGTCATAACATACCCACATTCGAACTCACTGGTGGACCTGGCCTTTTAGTCATAACATACCCACCACATTTTCACTCAAAGTTACAGGGGGCGTGACCCTTTAGAATACAACTAGAATATATAGTGAGTGGTAACCGTAATAACCTGTAAGTTTTATGAGCTGGATGTAATGTGTCACAATATTAGGACATCGCCATCTTCTAAGCAGCAGCGGACGGACAAAAAGTTTTTTCTGCTTCACAACCCCGTGAAACGCCCGCCTTACGTCATGTCAACACCGTCGTAGGCTTCTGGACGGTCTGCTTACGGAAACAGTTGTCGTTCCTCCAGGTGTTGATGGACGTACACTTGATGTGGTGCAGAGCAATGACCAAATCGGGAAACGGGAAAGCTCGCGCGTGCAACCATAGATGCTAGTAAGCAAGGGTGGGATGACTAGGGCTGGAGCACTTCTTTTGTACTTTCCTGTGAAAGATGGACAACGGTGTGGAACGATAGGACGACTCCCTGGGTTCCCCAGCCACTGCAGAGCCTCTCAGAGTTTCTGTATGATTACACACAGACAAACATTGCGCAGCTTGCTTTGGACAGTCCTGCAAGAAACATGCTCACGACGTTCTGTAGATCAGGGTTTTCAACAGAGCAGAGTGGTTGATATGGGATGAGACTGCGCCTTCAGAATGCATTAGAGGTAAACAGCAACTACTTCACAAAGTAGCCACCAGCTATACCCACACTAGAAGGCATAACAGCTGTTGTCATAAGAGAATATGCCATGCGATAGTCTGCGAAAATAGTATATAATAAGTGTATATATTTGTATAGATGAAAAAGTATATGAAATGTGGGCTGGCACGAGTGAAGCCTTAAAGAAGTATTTACTGTGACGTGACGGGCCGTACCTTATCTTACTGAACTCGACTTCTCAGAATTACTGGACAAACTTTTATGGTGATCTTGTAAATGTAGACTTAATTGAGCAATCGTCACCAAAACCTTTACTGCCTCAGGTCAATGGTTTCTGCACCAAAGGGTGACGACGCTACGAAATAATGTGAATAACTAGAGAAATCTACCGAGGGAGAAGATTCTGATGGTCTGACACGCTCGCTCACTCTCACACAGGTAAAACACTTCTTGCTCAAGAGCCCCCACCCTCGTAAAAGACACATCTGCAGCGAACCGTTATTCAACATATATTTCATATAATAACTGACTCGACAACATCAAATATATACAGGTTATTTACAGAGAATCGCCTTGCTCGCGTCTAGGGTAAGACGCTGCCTGATTACGTCATACCACGCGGTATCAGACAAAGAAGATAATCAAACTCCAGAGGGGAAATCAAACTGCAAAACGGCCTATGATCCCGCTCAATGCACAAATACAGTAAGTGACCGACAACAGAGCTCCTACTCTCGTCACTATTGGAACAACTATTTCTGTGATACCCAATTCTAAAGCTATTCCTCAATACACAAATACAGTAAGTGACCGACAACAGAGCTCCTACTCTCGTCACTACAGAAACAACTATTTCTGCGATACACAATTCCAAAGCTATTAAACGACCAACAAGGAAGCTATGACACTGTACAACCAGCACTACCTCTACCTCCCTTGACATACGTCCGGCCACTAGCTTATGACGTCTCCTGTCTCCGGCAGGATAAAACCACCTATCTTAAATCAACCCGAGTACCAGACTCTAAGATAAGTTTATGGCAAGAGCAGTCCTTAACTTATAAGGCACGGTCAACAGTCCAGTGTATTCACGTGATTGTTAGCTGAAGCTCTTCCGACGTCCTGGCTAAGATGGCGAGGGGTAGAGGTCCGTGGGTCTACACGTGTCAGCTTCTCTTGGTCCTCCTACATTAACTCTCTCTCCATGTCCTATCCCGTCTCGTCTGTGTATGTGGTTTTTTTGCCTGCTTAAGTACCCTGCCCACCACGCTCAGTGTCCACGGATACCTCCTTATTCTAATTCAGACCAGTTCTGGCCAGCCTAGGTTGGGGGGGGGGGAGCTATCAGCCTGTCATGGCGAATGACGTAGCGTTCCCTACCAAGGTGTCGGGAGGGGCAGGAGCTAACAGGCTAAACTACGAGTGACAGGTGATAACCTAGGAGTGACATGTGACATTTACTGCTGTCCAACAATCTCCTTACTTTTTACAAGAGGATGGCATGCACTTTCCTGCAGGATAACTTTGTATTCCCCCCCACACCACCACCACCACCACCAACACACATACACACACAGGCACAGAGAGTCAGGGAGACCGACTTGCACATATGATAGCCCATCTTCGCGCGAAAGGTTTTAAGTCTGGCACGCTTTAAGATTTCGGCGGCAACACAAGACAATGTGCATTCTAGTGAGCACTCCTGCCCTGGTGCAAGACGTGGGCTTTCATTTGAGGATGCTGGAGTTTCGAGCCAGAGGGACTGCTGGGAGATGAGGTCTTGCCTTGATTGCATTTCAGCTGCCTGTTTGTCGTTACGGCCAGCTAGTAGAGTGATTACAGGAGACAAGCCTTGCCCCGGCTGCCCCGAGCTTGTCGCGATTGCTCCAGCACAAAGTACAGGCTGCGCGCTGGGGGCGCCAGCTCATTACCCTGTCTCACGCGTTTTGATGTATGATTATCGAGCTGGTGGGAAAATTGTGCCCCCACGTCGCCATATTGTGCCACCTAATAGCGCGGGAGTGGCGCCGCCAGGCGTGCAAGGGGAGACAATTAGAGCACTAGTCTCGCTCCTAGTTCTCGCCCTTTGCCTGGTCACGTGGTATGGATTGTAATGAAATGGCAGAACTCACCGGCATCCGGGACTGATGCAACAGTAATGATGTCGGTCGAAATTAAATTTGGAATCCAGGGATTCATGCAGCTGATGGGGTTTGACAGGCGCTGAAGGTGATAATGATTGCCACTGGCATGCTAGTTACGGACAGGTCGCTAAAACGTTACAGCAAGTGCTCCCCCAACCTCTGGGTTCCCCTCAGTCCCAAATATAACAACTCTATATAACTGTGTTTACCCTGACATTGTGGAAAATCAGCTCTGAAATTACTACATTTGTGCAGCATTTTGATAGCAGTATTTCATATGATGGTAGTATATAAGTAAACAGCTAGAACAGTCAATAACTGAGCTCTAACGCAGTGAGACGTCATAGGCCCGTGTCATTTGACTGAAGAATATGCACGGGCTGGTGGACAAGGGCGACAGACTAGCAGCATGAAAAAAGAATAGGGACTTAACAGAGAGGCTTTGGTCTGGGTGTTCATTGGATACGTACAATCTTTTTCGCTGTGTAACAACGTTAGAGGACATTCGGAATTCAGTTGCTGTATGCCTCTAATGCAGTCACGCAGATTGTTGGGAAGTTACATCTAATGCGGGTTGAGAAGTTGTTTTGATATAAGTAATGCCTGTATGACTGTAATGCAAGTTGGGAAGTTACACCTAATGCGGGTTGAGAAGTTGTTTTGATGTAAGTAATGCTTGTATGGCTGTATTGCAGGTTGAGACGTAGTACCAGTTTGACTCGTTTAGGTTGAGGAGTACACACTACAATGACTAATGCAAACGACCCATTCGTTATACGTTTGGCGATTAGCATCGCTGCATAATTCATTTTAATGTGCTTGCGCCTTCGTGTTATCACCGCAGCTGTCAAGTGCCTGACAGCCGGAGGTAATGTGATTTCGGATGAAAGACAGGCGACGACGATAAAAACGGACATAAAAATGAAAAACGGTCTTTGTAGCCATTTACGAAACTGGAGCGATATCTCGATAGATTGTTTTCACACTGACGCCTTTAAAAATAACAAAAAGTAATGGGCGAGCCGCCTGTGCTGGGGAGTTAAAGGCAAGGCTCGCACCTTCCTCTAATGTGCTGGCTGGCGCCTGCACCCGGGGGTGGTGTCTGCACCCAGTGGATCAAAGTCACGCCGCCACGCCAGACACGACGTAGAGCGAGTGAGGGATAAATATGTGTAGACAGCCAGTGTCAACGGTGGCAGGGAGGCTAGATCAGCAGTCGGAATGCACAGAACAGTGTATGCATTTGTTTCCATATGATCAAAAGGAGGCAGAGGCGAACGAAAATGACAACTGGCGGAAGTGTTACTGCAAGTACAAACAGGGAAAACTAGGCCACGCAGGGCTTGTTTGCTGACGGCGTGGGGAGAGAATGGCATTTATGCGCAGTCAACAACTCTCTCGGTATATTACAGCTAACAGCAAACAGGGCGCCCAGCAAACGACCAGGTGAAACATAAGAATTTAAGTTAGCTGTTTTGACGTGTACCAGATAAGACTGTAAAGGCCAGAATCCTGCCAAGGACTCTTCATGAAATGTGCGTCGACGGCATACTTTCTAAATATAAATGTGAACAGTTCGCTATAGTTGTTGTGACGCTACCATTCGGTTTCAAACTTACTGCTGTCAGTTCATAATCCACTAATCAAAACCAATTTTAGGCAGAAAATATATTCACATCTGGTAGTCATTCAAGTACAGTGGCGTTGATCCACATCAATCAAACACTTTATCTAAGCCCTCTCCCCCTTTTCAAAAAGTCATTATCAACTTGCACTTCCGGTGCATGGAGTGCACCAAACAAAATTTTTGCACATCTACTGTTTACACGATTTTTTGACGATGCTAGAGGACTAGCTTTAATTGAAGGTGTTCGGTTCTGTACCAAGGAATTTCTATAATAGTTTTACAGGGTTAAGTCAGTGCATGTGGAGGGTGAAGTGAAACACTAAAGCTAATGTGTAACGGAATAGATGTATTACAAATGCAGCGTGTAACGGAATAGATGTATTACAAATGCAGCGTGTAATGGGATAGATGTATTACAAATACAGTGTGTAACGGGATAGATGTATTACAAATGCAGTGTGTAACGGGATAGATGTATTACAAATGCAGTTTGTAACGAATAGATGTATTACAAATACAGTGTGTAGCGGGACAGATGCATTACAAATGCAGTGTGGAGATGAGTGTAAATGGCAAAAAGGTGACCATGTCTGGGATGGGACAGCCCAAGCTGATGCTGTTTCCTTAGTTATTATCTCAGTGGAGATGTGTAGCTAGTCAACGCTCATAGACTGAAATCGGGAGCTAACAAAATCTAAAGGGGCTGGTTGTAAGTGGAGGGATCAATAAATGATAAGACGAAGACGTTAGACGGTGGTCACCAACACTGGTTGATCGGCGCCAGCTCTTGACAGCTGTAAAAAGTAATAAGACGAGGGCGTCAGACGGTGGTCACCAACACTGGTTGATCGGCGACAGGTCTTGAAAGCTGTAAAAAGTGATAAGACGAGAACGTTAGACGATGGTCACCAACACTGGTTGATCGGCCCCAGCTCTTGACAGCTGTAAAAAGTAAGAAGACCAGGACGTTATACGGTGGTCATCGGCGCCAGCTCTTGACAGCTGTAAAAAGTTTTACTGAGGAGCCCTCACCACCAGTAAGCCAAGCAGCAAAGACTGCGGCGGGAGAGGGGGGAACCTGCAGAGAGGGTGCTGACAGAGCACAGAGAGGGAAAGGTAAAAGAAGAAAGGAGCGAGGTTAATTACTCACGTCGACGCAAATGAAGACACAGGGTTGTCAGCAAAGGTAGGAGTTAGGAATAATGAGGACGGGGGAGGGGAGACTGCGTGATGGGAAAGTGGGTATTGTGGTGGCCTGGATGCGATGTTTCGATTTGTAACTGGGTTCTGATGGTGTCTACGATTTGACCACGCCTTTCTGATAATTAACCAATTAACTCGCGCTCTTCACATCATCGCATCAGCGGAATTCACTGCTGCCTCCTGTGCCCATGCGCGTTCAAGCCAAAAATAGCCAATAGGCAGAGGCCAAACAGTCGTATCGGTTCCTGTTTGGTATGCCGTTGTTTACGGGTTGCACACCTGTAGATACGCACATTTTCCTTTTGTCAGAATAAAGAATTAATTTATATCATTTTTAAAGGAAATACCTGTGTCACTGAGGGGGAAAAAGTCTACTGAAAGAATATTTACTATGGGGGTTACTAAAGAATTTTTCCTATTATATATTACTTGAAAAAATTGCAGTATGATTTATTTTAACTTTTGGATTGGATAGACCAACTAAAGTATGTAGTGCCAGCCAATGAATTTTCGTGTACCCTCACGTCTTCATCTTTAACTGAAATCAACGTGCATGTCAGCTGACTTTGTGTTTCGATAATGGAGGGTGATACTCAGTTTTGTCGTTAGTTTTATTCCTAATTATTTGATATTACACCATGCAAAACAGCGCGTGCTCATGCGCTATCTCACGTAATGGCGTGAACGAGAGTAAAAATGGCCAAAAGTAAGTAGACACTTTTTTCTGTCGTACTGTCTTTGGTCACAAGATAATAGGCTTTGCCAGATACATGTAGATCCACAATCAAGACGTATATAAGAATCTGGATTGCACATAACAACAAGTCTAAATTGCGCCGTGGATATTAGTTTCTATTACATGTCAGTCCCCTCTGATTGGGGAAAAAGAAACCCGAACAAGCCAATAATATATGCTAATGTGTACCTGGGAGTTCCTCTAACGCAAAGACCCGAAAAGTGCGCGTCAGTTGGTTGATGTGGCCAATTTGTAGACACCATCAGAACACAGTTATAAATCCAAACATCGTGGCCTATAGTTAGCTTGGGATTCAGACCATCGGACTCGTGTATTGAAAGGTTGCGAGTTCGAATCCAGGAGTGGCCACGATTTTATCCTGGAGTTAAAGCTTTGGTACACTATGGCCATTCTTCAAACATTAAACTGCCCGTCCAAGCTGACCATCTTACTGCAGCTATCAATCTGGTGGTTGTTTCAGTGTATAGTTTAGTAATAACACCCCACCCCAGACCCACGTCAATTGTGAAGACTCCCCCCACACACACACACACACACTGATAAAAATAGGAAACTGCCTACTCTGTCAGGGTTGTCTCAGGACTAGGCCGGCAGTATGATCGGCCCACGGAGACAATATTCCAGAGCAGACAAGGCCAAATCCCCCCCCACACACACACACCACTATAATACCAGAGGAACGACCTCAGCCAGGTATGGGGCGCCAAGAGGGGAATGGGTATAATGCTCATGGTAAAAGATTGCATTCTATGACTAATGAATTTATTCTGTAACTAAATAATTCATTTTATAATTATAGAATTCATTCTTTAACTATATAATGAATTCTATAACCAAAGAATAAATACTATAGTTATAGAATGAATTCTTTACTATAGAACGAATTCTATAATTAAAGAATTAATTCTATAACTATAGAATTTATTCTATAGCTATAGAATAAATTCTATAACTAAAGAATCCATTCTATAATTATAGAAGGAATTCTTTAACTATACCATTGCAATTCTATAAAGCTAGTTTATTCTATCTATTCTATCTAAATAAATCGCTAGCCTCGTTTTGTAAAGAATTGGCATGGTATAATATAGAATTCATTCTATAGTTGCAGCCTTCCATCACAGACCTTGCATAAATGTAAGTTCTGTGCTTCAATGGTATATAAAGAATGAATTGTATAGCATTTTCTGCTCATAGTATAGATAGAATAAACCGTCTTTATAGATTTACATCGATATAGTTAGAAAATAAATTTTATAGTTAAAGAATTCATTCTATAATTATAGAATTAATTTTTTTAGTTATAGAATTTATTATATAGTTAAAGAATTAGTTCTATAGTTAAAGAATAAATTATATAGTTATATAGCACAGAATTCATTCTATAATTATAGAATGAATTCTTTAGTTATAGAATGAATTCATTAGTCATGCAATGCAATTCTTTATATGCCAAGAGCATTATACCCATTCCCCTCTTGGTGCACCATAGCCAGATAGCAGAGTGTCACATGTCACTCCTAGGTTAGCCTGTTCCACCTTCCCTCTCCTGACACCTGGGAGGTGGACGCTAGCCAGGATATCAGCTCTGCCCAGCCTAGGCCAGCCAGAACCGGTTTAATCGAGTTGAAGACATCATGGCGCATAGTACTTAAGCTGGGGAAAGCGTGAGTGGGAGACACAAAGGTTACACAGATAGAGGAGACAGAGATGGACGTATAGAGATAGGTAGGACCAAAAGAAGCGGACACGTGTAAACCCACGGACCTCTGCCCCTCGCCATCTTAGCCAGGACGTCGGAGCAGCAGCTAGTACTCACGCTAAGCACACTGGGTTGTATTTGGCCGACAAGTCAACGAGACAGACGAGTAAGTGGCTGCTACTGTGCCTTCTAAAATTAGGACTGCTCTGCCATAAATAACTATCTTAGAGTCTGGGAGTAAGATAGGTGGTTTTATCCTGCCGGAGACAGGAGACGTCATAGGCTAGTGGCCGGGCGAACGCCAAGAAGAGCTAGAGGGACGTGCTGGGTCGTTGCAGTGTCACAGCTTCATTATTTGGTTGTTGTATAGCTTCAGAGTTGTGTATCGCAGAAGTAGTTGTTTTAGTAGTGACAAGAGTAGGTGCTCTGTTGTCGGTCACTTATTGTATCGGTGTATAGAGCGGGATCATAGGCCGTGTTGCATTTTGATTTCCCCTCTTGCTTTTAGTTTGTTTATCCGGTTTGTCTGATTCCTCGTGGTATGACTTAGTCAGGCAACCTCTTACCCTAGATACGAGCAAGGCGATTCTCTGTAAATAACTTGTATATATTTGATGTTGTCGAGTCAGTTATTATATGAAATATATGTTGAATAACGTTTCGCTGCAGATGTGTCTTTTACGAGGGTGGGGGCTCTTGAGCAAGAAGTGTTTTACCTGTGTGAGAGTGAGCGAGCGTGTCAGAGCATCAGAATCTTTTCCCTCGGTAGATTTCTCTAGTTATTCACATTATTTCATAGCGTCGTCGCCCTTTGGTGTAGAAACCATTGACCTGAGGCAGTAAAGGTTTTGGTGACGATTGCTCAATTAAATTTATATTTACGAGATCACCATAAAAGTTTGTCCAGTAATTCTGGAGAAGTCGAGTCCAGGAAGTTAAGGTACGCCCGTCGTGACACAGAGGGTGAGAGGGACATCACTGTACTTCCACCAGTCCAAAACGCCGTGACCACAAGAGCCTTCTCTGAGCTTGCCCCACTCCTCCGTGTTTTACCACAGGGTAGCAGCACTAAATCAACATTACCGGACGGAGATTTTTAGCGGTGCTTTTGTACCCAGCGCATATTTATGGAAGATCCACAATGACATCTTCAGCGCATATTAGTCATTAACTCTTAGGCCTATTTTCCTACTTGTTCTCAATATGTTTGCTGACTGTTGTTGTTGCTGCTGTTTGTAACGTCACCAGCTGTGTTTACATAGTGTGAGGTAACAGAGGATTGCGGTGGTGAGTGCTGAATGTCAGTGTACACTGTACCTGCAGGCCCGTCACGGTGCACCTTTCTCACTTTCAGGCCTACCAGCAAACCACAAAGTACTTGAAATACTTTGACAACATTATGACATAATGGCCTGACATTACTGTTAAAGACGAACGACTGCTGGGGCATGCGCTCCGCATAAAACACGAGTCTAACTCTTAGTCCTGTGTCGGTTGACGGTGTTGTGGTGATTGACGTCAAACAACACGTGCCGAACCGCCTTCACATTACACGGGTTGAAAGTCCATTGCGCTTTTTCAACCGTTCAATTTCGCTTTGTCACCTGCACGCGTTTGATTTGCACACATTGTCTGGCGTCTTGGGTGCTGCCTCCTGTGGTGTTCGCGAACGCGCCAGCAGTGATATCCACGCACACTGACGCTCACTGTTGCAGCATTCACTCAAGGTCCATCCAATTGCTCAGGGCCTAATGTTCTGTTCTTCCATATTACCTACATCTGTGACCTGCCTTCCGAAGTTTAGCCGGTCTTCCAAACCCTCCAAGTTGGAGGCTCAAGACACACGAAGCTGATGTATTTTTATGCAAGAGTGACGTAAATATGCACGTATCTGGCAGACTTACTCAGAAACTATGTGCGCTAAAATACTTTCAAAGCAGTGGGGGGAGGGGGGCAAAAGGACAGTGACAGGCAGGAAAGGTAAGGGCAGGAGGGTCAGGCATACGGTCAGACGGGGAGTGGGAGGCGGAGGACAGAGAAAGAGGGACGTTGGTTAGAGTGCCCTCAACGTCACATGTCAGGAGGGGCGGGATTACCGCACGTCACCCGACTTGCGTATCTGAGGGAGGCAGGCGCGGTAACCCCTTAGGACGCCGTGAATAACGGGTGTGAGACAAGGTCATCGACGGCTGGGTAACATACACGTCAGGAAGTTTGAAAGATAGGAAGTGACACTGTCGTCAACGGCTGTGGAGAAAAACGCGCCTGTCAGACTGGTCGGTCCTAGCGTGACAGCTCCAAGCTACGCAGGGTATGGAGGAGTTGTCTAAATTTCCCCTGTGCCGCGAAATCCGATTACGGCCACTAGCGCACGGACAGGGCCTGTCTGTCACACGCACTTTTCTGACCATTATGCCTGACAGCCAAGAACTGGGGCCTGTCCAAGAGTCCGCAATTTTTTCCCCATTGGGGAATATGTCCGCGCAAAAAAGGAAACCCTTCCGAGATGCCACAAAGACATTCTTTTCATAATGAACAGCCTTCATAATATCTCAGTCACTCTACTTGCTTAACGTTGGTTCTTTCCTGACCGCTCGTGGCTGTAAGAGAAGGTTGACATGTCACAGACACATCTGAGGTCAGTCAGATTCATTCTAGAGTCAAGCAATACTTTGCATTAACCAGTCAGATCACTGTATGAGACACACACGCGTGGGTAATATATGTAAATATGATAGAAAATCGGCTTTCTAAAGCTGTGGTCAGCCTCGATAACGTGGAAGACCTATGGGTCTAGCGCTAGTGGGCAGAAGACACCCAGACTGTTACCCCTGGAAAAAAACTACTGTCACGGGACAAGGGATCCGCTTGTTTGTCGCTATACATTTTTCTGTGTTTTGTATGGATAGCTGA
This sequence comes from Lanistes nyassanus, assembly GCA_004794575.1. NCBI lineage: Eukaryota > Metazoa > Mollusca > Gastropoda > Architaenioglossa > Ampullariidae > Lanistes > Lanistes nyassanus. The sequence continues at coordinate 71,680 of SMGT01016279.1, forward strand.
TCTTTGTCTGTTTCTTTTCTTTGATGACCGTAAGAACATCAGCATAAGTAGGCCCTCCGTAAGAATGTCCTGGTGTGTTTGTGTGTGTTATTGTGTTAACAACCCCGAAATGGTTTGGGCTCAAAGGACGCATACGAAGGACGGCTTCAGGGGAGCAGGTAACGCTGGTGTTGGTCGCTGACCTGCCATTCCAAATTTAATGAGCTAAAACACTGACTCACTCAGTCACTCACTCACTCCACTCACTCAGTGTGTTGATGTGCAGCGTGTTTAGCGAGTTCCACTGTGTCCGAGGGACTGCCAGAGAGTCGAGGGATCGTGGCTGCCTCGTTCAGGTTGCGAGTTGAGAACCGAAGTGGGATGTGCATGAGGAGTCCCACCAGTGTGGGACACTGTTGGATGTGTAGCGGTTGTTTCGCCCCATCCTGATCCCCTCGTCGAGACGGACGCCTTTCTGAGGGCGGGCATCATTCCTATCCCCCAGGTACCGGGAGGTGTCTGTGCGCTTCCCCAAGAGCTGACAGTGGACGTCATTTCCTCCATGAGACTGCGAGGTCAGGGGTTCTTGACAAGTGAGTGACGTTCCGTCATTTGTTTCCTGGTCTGGGGGATTGGAAAAAACATGGGCGTGAACGGTTTTTGTGTGTGTATGTGTTGTGCACAATGCGCACCGTCTGGATCATTGTTGGTATGAACATAACTTTCTTATTTTTCACCTTCTGTAATCTGTAATTATTGTTGTTTCAATGTTTCTTTTAGTAAGAAGATGTTTATGAACAATTATGCTGTTGTATCATTGAGCATACTACTTAAATATGAACGTTTAATCAACAGGTTGTATGAATTTTCTTCTTTGTTTTTGCTTCCTCGTTGTCTCTGTCATTATCATCGTCCTGTTTGTCAGTCGCATTCCTGTCCCAGCTTGAATCCTCCATGCATCGGCGTCGTCAGCTTCATCGTTTTTGTGTCGTGGCTGTTTGCACGTCCATCTGGGTCACCAACCGCACCGCGTGCTATTGTGCAGCGAGTCTAACGAGTGCCGCTGTCTCCAAGTGACAACCAGAAAGTCGCTGCTTGAAGTACCAGTCGAGGGAGTGGGGCTGGTTGTCAAGCAAAGACATTGTGTGATTATGGAACACTTACATCAATTTATTGGCCATTATTATCAATACTCGTCCCTTTTATTGGCCATTCTTTACCAATAGTTGCATCTTATTAGCCATTATTGCCAGCAGTCGTACCTTTATTGGCCATTATTACCAGTAGTTGTACCTTTATTGGCCCTGGTTACCAATAGTCGTCCCTGTATTCGCCATTATTACCAGTAGTCGTAACGTTTTTGGCCATTATTGCCAGTAGTCTTGCCTTTAGTACCCATTATTACCAATAGTTGTCCCTTTATTCGCCATTATTACCAGTAGTTTTACCTTAATTGACCATCATTAACAATAGTCATACCTTTATTGGCCATTATTGGGAGTAGTTGTACCTTTATTGGCCAATATTACCAACAGTCGTACTATATGTAGTAGGGGAATATATTTTATTGCTGCAGCAAGGAAGAACAAGAATTAAATGCTTAGCATTAGCAAGCATTACTTTAGGTCATGAATATCTCTTTCGTTTATCTTTCACATCCTTACCGTCAATATTTACTGTATTTCATCATCTGCTGTATTTGATCATTGTGCAGTCAACTGCCCTTTTTATGTATTCTATTTTCAGCATCCGAATGTCGGGTGTTAGGAGCATGAATGAACCTGGTTTAGCGTTTGCTCCCGGCACTCATTTCGAGTCGGCCCCATTCAGCCCCAGCGAACCTACTCGACCGTCACTGCTCTGAACTAACTCGACCACTGCAAATAAATTTTGCGACCATCGTGTTAAGGTGACCATGTATGTCCCTGACGGTAACAGTAAGCCGTTTCTGAAAACTATGGCCAGGGAAAGCCGTCCACGGAAGTGACGAGAGAAGCGAGCAGTAACGCCACGTCACTAAAGGCGATGCCACACGACAACGAAGCGGACATCGAGCACATATATAAACCACAGAAAATCGTTGCACTTTCCTGTGTTGTCGTATGGCTTTGTGACCTCTTCGCCACCTAGGGCTTGCTCCAGTTGTCGAGAACTTCTGCACAGCATTGCACTGCGTATCTCTCGTGATCTCAGGTGTTAACGTAGATGCCAGGCATCGAGCATTGGTGTCGTGTGGCATATCCTGAAGTGAAGGGTACTTTCGCAGCATTACTTTAAACAGCAGTCCTCTAGCAACAGCAGCTGCCATGCTGTCATGTGCCATCGCCACAACCGTAGCAGTAAGTTGTGTCTGTAAGGCAAGCACCGATGACGTCAGCCTGGCAGTGGTGACGTCGCTGAAAGTATGGCTGCAAGCTGTTACCACTGCTTTCGGCATGGCGCCGTGCAGTGTGCATAAAGCGGGCAGCACAGCGTGAAATTATACGGGAAAACAAAAATTACACGTCATTATTCTTCATTGAAAGCCCGCTAACCAACGTGGCGTGTCCCATCCATCACGCAGACAAAACCAGCGGGTGCGCGGCTCCAATCAATCATACATCGAACAAGCCGCTGATGACGTGCAACACGTCCAGCGTCAGGCTGTCCTCCTGTGACCCCACGCCCTCTGCCTTCTCGCAAATTGTCTTTTGAGTGTGGCTGGGCTGGAAAACAGGCGGCCTGTGCACAGAGACAGGAATGAAATGTGTGGGCAAAAGGCGAACAGGTCTAACGCTGTGTCCGGAGAAAGAGAAAAAAAAACTGTAGCTTGCTTTCCTGTCTTTAGGCACATGATCACATTTTTGTCTTGTCGTGACGCTATGTGACGTTGTCCTGTCTGGAAGTTCAGTTCAGGTGCATGCTTGGAAGTTCACCTGTGATGTATCCTTTCCCTGTCTTAAGGAGTAGGTCCGTTGCTTTCTCGTCTCCAGTGACGTCCTGTCGCTGTATATGCCAGAGTTTACGGCGTCTTAATAACACATAAACGCCACTGATCAGTGTTGGTAGAACATCGTGGATTAGCAGTCGCTTCTCTTTTTTGGGGGAGGGGAGGGGAGGGAGGGGGTTAAGGGCTGTACGATTCCCGTCACCTGCGGTATACGCGAATGAATCTTTTCTTTTCTAACAATCCAGTAAGAGCAATAGGACGAAACCAGATACGTTTGGGCATGTGCAGGGGTGTGTGTGTATGTGTATGCATGTGTGTATGTGTATGCATGTGGGTATATATGTGTGTGTATGCGTGTGTGTATATGTGTACGCGTGTGTGTGTATGCGTGTGTGTATGTGTATGCGTGTGTGTATATCTGTATGTGTATGCGTGTGTGTGTGTATGTATGTTTATGCGTATGCTAATGTTTGTGTGTATGAGTATGTGCATGTTTATGTGTGAATGTTTATATGTATGTTTATGTGTATATGCTTGAATATCCGTGTACCAGAACCCGGCGCAGTGGTGGGATGTGTTTGTAGTCGACTTTCTAACGTGTTCAGACTAGCGATAGCGGAGGCAAATTGATAGATGATGCGTATTACTGGTGCCGGCGCGCAAGTCTCTATGGACGACCAGATAATGGAAGACTGATCTTGGTCCCGCTTTGCGGTTTGCAGTGCTCCATCTCCCGGCCCTTAAATCAAGGCTATGAAATGAAAACTTCCCCGGGCGGCCGGTAATTAAGGAGTGACTGCCAGGCCGAGTGGCAATTTGTTCCTGCCCGCTGTCGAGGCCGAGAAGAAGAAATGGTATTATGGGACAGATTGATGGCGGCACACCAGAGCAGCAGACGATTTACTGCTGGCCAGCCACCGACACATGACTGTCTTTTGCATTTTCATTGTCTTTTCATTACGCCTCTCCCTTCTTGCACACCTTCAGCTCGTTCACCTTTCTCGTGGTGCCTCTATCGCACTTGCCCTTACTGCACACCTTCAGCCAGTTATACTTTCTCATTCGGCCTCTATTACACTTAACACTTTGATCGCTGTGGGATACTGGGTCATCTGCTGAAGAGTTCCACCAGACAGGATCACCTTTCCAGTCTGCTAAATCCCTAAACCTTGTGCCCCTCATCACTGTCAGATTTGTCCTCATAGCCGCTTCCTCTCCCATTTCACATTTTTTATCTGCTCTCTAAACCACTGTTAATTTCACTATGGCAAAACTCTATTCCTCGGCTCTTTTTTTCCAGCATTATACAAAATTGTAAGTCAGACATCTATCTTACGGGGTTGACTCTAAAGGTACAGCTACTGGTCCGTTAGAGGTTTGGGGGCAGGGGAGGGCCATGCAGCAGAAGCAGACATTCAGATTTCAGTGCTGCCACTGTGCTGACAAGAATAACTCGGTGGCTGGTTCATTTTGACGTTAACCCTGACCGTTTCCGGTATCGTGGTCCTGCCTGCAGCGTCTTCTTTCTCCTTCTCCTCCTCCATTGTGTGTGTGGTTGTTGTTGTCGTCATCGTCGTTGTTGTCGTTGTCATTGTTGTTGTTTTGGTTTTATTTGTTTACGCAGATTATGTGTCGTCACTCGGGTAGTTATTCTTACTCCTAGCATGATCCCGTGATCACTCTCACACTACTGACGTCAAGAGGACGATAATTTCGTAGACGGATTAAAACACTGTATTTTTCATTATATACAAAACGAACGACAACACATTCACAGCGCCACTGAGGATAGGTAGGCGATCCCGTCGACATCACACAGCTAAACACAGGATGTGAAACTCTAAATCAACCCTCGACTTCACCACGACCCACAGAGTTATCGGACCTTTGCTTTTCACTCCAAGCCGTTTGCCTTCCTCTCCTTCGAACAGGTTACAGCCTCTTTCGCATTCTGCGATTTCTCGATGCTCGTTTCAACGGCTGATGATAGCGTGTCTGTGTAGACATACACAGTCCTTCGGGGAATATTCTGGCCTTTTCGACAAAGCTTTAATGACAACCCACACGTTAACACATCGCACGTCCTCAGAGACCTATCTTTAGCCTGTGGTAAGCTGAGCACCAGGCGATCCCAAACGCTAAATTAGCACCTTTCCTGTCCCGCCATCTTTCCCAGGCTGCCATGAGAAGTAAGCGTTAATGGTGGTCTGAGCAATCTATCTCCAGCCGTCTGTCTGACCTGCTGGCGGCTTGTCATTAGCTGGCCTACTTGACGTAAACCGCCCTCTAGGCTAGGTCAGCTTTGTCTTAAGATTACGTAACCAGCAAAATATACTCTTAAAGATAAGTATTTCTAACCTAAACCAGACCCAGTACAGCAAGAGATAAATTATATCCAAGTCCACGATGTAAGTTTTCAGTCCTACCAGACCCAAGACTTGAGACATACATCATGCACTTGCAGTATGGCCTGTTATATGCAGTCCTTGTCTGCTGTCTCCTGTTACTCCCATGTAAGGTAAAGCCGCTTTTGTGTCACCAACAATGTGTGCGTGTGCGTGTGCGTGTGTGTGTTTACGAACTCGAAGATTTTCTGCACAAAATGACAGCTGGGAGTCTGATGCAGAGCATGTCCCCATGGCTTCAGAAAAGAAAGTCTTACCACTGTACTAAAAGCACGATGAAAAGTCTTTGGTCTCTCAGAGCTTACTGGTGTATCACAAACACAACGAAATCTCTTTGATCTCTCAGATAGTCTCAACACTGTGCCCTAAACTCGATGAATGTCAGTAGAAACCCGTAACGTCACCACGCTATTCGACAAAGGTGAGTCTTAGTTTACTCTTAGTCAAGACTCAGGTTTCGAATCTGAGGTGCTTACCGAAACGAGACCTACCCAGTTCTTTCTCTTGCTTGTTGTTGTCCTACTAATCCCAAACATAGCGATTCGCATAAGATGCAGTAGGAAGACAATAGGCGCGTTCAGGTCGGCAAAACATTTGCAGCCGTGCAACCTTTCGCCTGTTTTTCTGACTTAAATGTAAAACGAGGGTGTCAAGTGACCAAACCTTACCCTAAAAGACCGACCAGATTTCGGGGGTGTTTGCTAGGCCAACAAAGAGGCCGGACACAAACTTGTATACACAAGTCGAAGCAACTCTTTTGAGAGTTTTTACAACCTATCGGCACATCTGTCATTACCAATAGTAATAGTTAATTGAAGGCTTATGTGTGGAAGAGATAAATGATCCCATGGAGCGATTACGCTAATTAGTAACAGATGTGAGCGCAAAAGGTTATGAAACAAAAATATGCGATCGACAAACAATGAGTTGTTGATACGGCAACAAGAGAAAAATTAGCGTAAAGATGATTACGGTCTAAATTTATGAGAAAGGATTGTGGAGAGTAAATAGTGATTTTATGTTTGCATAAACATCTGACGAATAAACAGTTATTTGCCACGATAGTTTTAAACATTCGTCGGCAGCCATCTTGCTGTTTGCGGGCACCGCCGATTTACATTCAAGTTAGCTGTTTTCTGTTTGCGGGAGTACGCGAACAGAAAAGGCGAACATTTGCCAGACCTCAACGCAAGGATTACTATGGTAGGGTCACAAGTCAGAGGCCGCGGGGAAGAAAAGCTTTTCGTTAATTACAATATTCAAGACGTAATCCACTTACACCGAGCTCTCCAGTCGATTCCAAACATTTTCACAGCCAGACACGCGTCCGTTGAAAACCGACGTTCTCACTACACATTCGCATGCAGATGGGGAGGAGAGGGGGTAAAAAAAAACAATGCTACAAAAGGCCACCGACAGTGGCTCAAACGGCCCATTAACCACAGCACTCCGTGTAACCTCGCCACTCAGCCATCACGCGCGGAAGTTCCCTCCCCCTCCCCCACCCCACACCCACCTCCGCCTTTAAAAAATTAGCTTCCCCTTATGGAATTATCTCTTCTGCGTGAAGAAAGGAAGGGGAGACCATTGCTTCTTAGACTACAGGGAAGGGGTGGCAGCCATTGTAACCGACAACGAAATGTCCGTGCGTCAGACGGGTTCTTGAGTGGGTACGCCAGCCAGTCCACCGCTGCATCGACATGCTGACAAAGGCGGGCGGTTGCGCGTCAGACGGGTGTTAGTTTGAATATTCACCGATTCCACCGAAGCGAAATGACATCCATCAACAACGATATTATTAAAGTCAAGTGCGTGTAATTGCATTAAACCCTCGAGCCAAGACCAATATTGCGTTTGCTGTCACTGTACCCGAAAACAGATGCAAAATCATCGCAGAATCTAGCCCTAAAAGAGCTGGAAGGATTGGTTTTGCAACTTTTTCTCTTTCTTTAAAATACAGATTTTCTAAGAGAATGACTAGTTTTCGCTCAAGCCGCTCCTGCTTTCTTTGCTATTTGTCATCGTGGCTGGCTTTGTTTGCTCTGGTGCTAAGTTCAGATTATTGCTTGCTGGACATATGAAAATCTTTTAGATTGCAAAAAATTTGCAGATAACAAAAATAAGAACTTGACAAGTTTTGCATTTCATCATTCACATATGAACGCAAACACTCTTGCCGTCACCATAATTGACAATTTTAAAATAAACGCCATGCGCCTGATCTGTTATTGAAAAGACGACAGTGCGCTAATCGAAAAATAAATCAAAACTCTCGCCGTGTTGGATTTACCTTCCCGGCATTCGTCTTTCAAGTGTGCGGCGTGTGGCTTACCAAACTGAATTAATTCTGGAATAGCGGCGGCCAGAAGACATTACAATATTCATGGTGGCCATCTGAAGCCTGCCACCTTAGCCTGCTGCCTGCTTCGCCACACCAGCGGGTGGGTGAAACCTCGGCCAGTGTGAAAGCGGGTCTTGGCACCGTGCGGCCCCGCCCTGTCACCAGGGCTCTACTGGCGACAAATATGAACGACACTCGTAAGGCATGGCGCTTCTCAGAACGCCACCACAGGGGACTGAGTCAGCACAGCCTAAAGACCGAGCCCTGAATATTGAATTCATAATCTTAATCAAGTAGCACAACGGCGCTTTTCGCGCTGCAGAAGGAGAGGCAATCTCCTTAACTAGTTATTGATGGCCAGTGGTGTGCGGATGTTGTGTGTACGCTGCGAACAACCATTGTGTTTTCGCCCCTGCTTCCTTCTCAGGGATAATACTCAAAATGGCCGCCTAAATAAAGTATCATCTGACTGGGGCTCCCCTAAGGGGAGGTCAGGCCGCCAATAGCTGCTTTCTCGGCAGCACCGATCCATCAAAGTCAGCAGATATGGCTAACTTCGGAGTTCGGTCTCCAAGGCACTCCGATCAGAAGACACAGATTACGGACATTTTTTTCTAAAAGCAAATTAGGTGTAAAGAACCGGCCCGCCTGACCTGCTTAGCCAGAGGAAAATAGGTAATGAACGCCACATCCGCGATGTGGACCATGTATTGTCATACCCAGATTGTGGACCATGTATAAAGTAGTCACACCCAGATTGTGGACCATGTATAAAATAGTCACACCCAGATTGTGGACCATGTATAAAGTAGTCACACCCACAATGTTGACCATGTATAAAGTAGTCACACCCACAATGTTGACCATGTAGAAAGTAGTCACACCCATAATGTGAACCATGTAGAAAGTAGTCACACCCATAATGTGGACCATGTATAAATTATACCAAACAGCGCACAGCTCGTAAGTATAACAGTATAACATGAGTGAATGCAAGAAACAAACATTTATTTTTTAAAAATAGTTTGCCAGGATTCAGAACACAAAGAATACAAACGTATTTGTCCTTAAAATTGCGCGTTTATGGAACGTTCTGGAATCCACAAAATGCATGAGAAGTTTAGAAATTTTTTAAAAAAAAGAGCAAAAGAAGATTGATAAGTTCAGGAAACTGAACAAGTGCAAAGAAGTCTTATTTGCATACGGGGGCTGGGGGTAGGGTGGGGGTATCCACAAGCACGTTAACTGTCTGCACTTCAAGGCATCAAAATAGAAATTAATACTGATAGACTGCATTCATTTCGGCCTCCTCAACAGGGGTTGTAGCATGCCACGCTGCGGCGTCTCGTACTGTAGCAGCGAGAAGGATCAGTCTGAAAACACATAAACATGGGCCCACTTATCATTGGGTTAGAGGTCTAAACGTCATTATCCTGAGCCTAATCCGACCCCTACCTCTCCCCTAACCCCCATCCGAGCAAAGCTTTCAAAATGTAGCAACAAAAAAAAATTGGAAAGTCGGAAGGACGACGCGCAAATCCTACCGCCGTATCTTCATTCGCTGAACCTCACGCCTTCACCACTCGGGTACGGAGCACATCGGCAGTTTGCGTTCGTTTTCGACATAAGAAACTGTACTGTGACGTCTCGAGTCGTGCAGCTTCTTATGGTTGAAATGAAAAGAAGCCATTGAAGTGCTCCGTAGCTGGTTAGAACGTTAGATTTAGGAACTGAAAGTTAGGTATTCGAATTTTTATTGCAACAGTTTTCTACCTTTGCTTGGGGTAGGGGTGGGAGGAGGTTCTTTCTAATCAACAGGCGATGCAGGCGGCGCGACAGCGTGATACGGCCCCTATTGAGGAGACCGAAATGAATGCGAGGAATCCTATTCAGTAGATGCGAACCGGCTGCACCATAGACAGATAGATAAACAGACAGACAGACAGACAGACAGACAGACAGACAGACAGACAGACAGACAGACAGACAGACAGACAGACAATACAAAGTAGCCTATCAAAGCATAGTATGATTAGCCGAGGAAAGTACAACATTTTTAGAAAAATAAAACGTACAAAAGGCAGCCTATCAGATAACACAATAGTCTAGGGAACCACAAGAGTTTGAGCAGTTCATAAAACTAATGTGTATAGCAGTCCACCTGACCATTCAATGTAAGAATAGTTCTGGCTACAACAGTAGACAGTCTATCAGCAGTCGGGAAAGCAAATGATGTTACAGGAGTAACTCAGCAAAGCAGACAATACATACAAGACTAGAAACGTAGACGATGTTAAATTTTTCAAAGCATTCAGAGACAATCAGCTTTTTGAAGATAGCATCCCATACTCTGCAGGCTAATTTATTTTGCATACTCCTTTGTCACTGCATGGGTGGGTGCGTGCGTGCTTGAGAAAGAGAGAGAGAGAAAAAAAAGACTAAGTGAAGCTTCGGGAAGGGCAAAAGACTCCTTTGACCGAAAATAAATTTGGCGTCTCTTCCTTATCTGATCCTTTGTTGATGGCGTCCTGATAAGAAGAAACTCAAAAGTTTGTTACTCTGTTGTAAAATACTTGTTTTAAATATTAAGCTCAGAATAACAAACATTACCTCTTGCTCATTCGCTTACTCATGTAAATAAACTGGCATTTTAACAAACATAAGAGTCAAAAGGTAATTCAGTCTGTATATAAAAATTAAGGATGCCAAATTAGAACTTCGAACCATTTCCTAACAAATTTCTTGAGAAATGCTAATTGTTTATCACGCTGATTATTCACGAGATTTCAAAAGTATCCAATATTTTGCAAATTAGATGTGATCAACTTCAGCACGTGCTTATTTCATACTTTTATCTCATCACCTCATGCTTTTTTATACTTTCATGCATTGTCCCACCCTGTAGATAATATCTTTTTCTTTTACACATTCATTGCATCTGCTCGCATCATTTTCGGCAAATGAAGTACGTATTAATTATTATGATCATGATGTTTAATTATGCTATATATTAGTGGCACTGTGCTTCAAACACACTGTAATGCTCTGCGTCTTGGCGAGCCAGGAGTCGACAGGAACTAATATTACATACCACATTTATCAATGATGTTTAAATAAAACATTGGTCAAAGCAGATTTCTTTGAATTTTTAAATTCTTTTTCCAATGGTTCATATTTTCTTCTTAGCGTTCCACATACTGCCATGCTTCTATTCACATATGACAAGATCTTACCTAGGGTATTCTAAAGAACTGCTAAGCTGTTCCACATATTGCCATGCTTCTATTCACATATGACAAGATCTTACCTAGGGTATTCTAAAGAACTGCTAAGCTGTTCCACATATTGCCATGCTTCTATTCACATATCACAAGATCTTACCTAGGGTATTCTAAAGAACTGCTAAGCTGTTCCACATATTGCCATGCGTCTATTCACATATGACAAGATTTACCAAGGGTATTCTAAAGAACTGCTAAGCTGTTCCACATATTGCCAAACTTCTATTAACATATGGTAAGATCTTAGAAAGGCTATTCTAAAGAAGTACATAGTGCGAGAGCACGCCCGTGTGCATGAGTGGTTCTGTATTATGGCACTGAATGTGAGATGCAGTCAGATATTACACGTAGACCTTTGTTAGGCTATGCAAAAGTCAGACAGGGGTGATGCTATTTTATACAAAGTGAAACTGAACTATTCTCATTAACAAAAAAAGCTAACAGAATTCCATCACAGCATGCACCTTCCCAGCTCCAAAGACCCTTCTCCTTTCTCTTGTCTTACTCATGCAATTGGCAGGCCTCCTGGGCGGGTGTGCACCCGACAGTTATAGATATGTATTCAATATCAATTCCAGGCGCGTGCAGCCGCCTGACTGGCGAAAACGATGATGTCTGGGCTGACCTTTCGTCCTGGGATTGAAGGTCGACAAGGCCCGGCGGTCCTTGGGCGGATTTGCATGTAAATTCAAAACATCCATCACTACAGTGGCTCTGTCAGCCGAAATGAACAAGCCCTGAGAAATTCTTTATCTTGCCAGAAAGCTCCATTACGCCCTCAGTGCTCTCAGGCAGCGCAATAATACAAATTTCATCTCTCCCCTCTTGGCCCCAGCCCTAGCCTTCATTCGCAGGTCGCATCAGGCGCCAGGCCCACGGCCCTGTCAATGGCCGTTATGACAAAGATTTATTATCTCCCTGCAAGTGATGCCCTTCTTTTACAGACGTCTCCGAGCTGTCTCCCTTTGACTCTACGTGCAGCCCGCCTACAGGGATGGGTGTCGACAGCGCCCGTCTCCGCTAGCAACTCAATTCCAGCAGTCGGGCCACAACGTCTGATGAAGCAGGACCGTGAGTGGTGGACAAAGTAAGGAACAGATAAATAAAACAGAGGAGCCGGGAACAGGAAAAATACACGAGAAAAACAAAGGGGGGGGGTAGTGAGGGATGGGGGTGGGGAATAAAGGAATGAAATCAGCTTGAAGCTAGATGAGGGATGGCGGGCTTGCTCCTTGAGTGATGAATCCGTCTCGGCCTCTCTGCAGTTCTGGCATGTCGTCATTCGCCCATCTGTCTTCATTGGTGCCCCTGGTGCTCTGCAGCCCAGGCCAAAGTCACTTTCTGTGATTCCTCCGGCCCACAGGGCTCTGTCATTTTTGTTTCCGGTCCAATCAAAGGTCGATGTGTTTGTCGCACATCTCTTTGCCGAGACCAGGCACCTATAGTCTTCTCCAATCTTCGCTGATGAGGCTGGTGCGGACTCGGCTTATACATATAGTGACTCTCTGTCTCGATCCAGAATAAACAAGGTTTCAGAGTCTGAAAGTTTGCTCTTGCTCGAGTGAACAGTGAAATCATGTGAAGTAAGTGAACCGATTTAACAATGCGATCGAAGTGAACAAGACGAAATCGTCCGAACTAAGTGAAAAGAATGAAATAATGTAAACTAAGTGTACAGAATGAAACCATGTGAACAAAATGAACAGAATAAACTAATGTAAACTAAGCGTGGAGAGTGAAAACATGTGAACCAAGTGAACAGAATATAATCGAGTACACTACGAACACAACAAATGTGTTCCTAAGCTCTAAGAGAGCAGTCTGCGATCATTACTTTCCAGTCAATGACCGTGGCCAAAGGCTCCTACCAGTGACAACAAAAAGATGTGTTGCGTCCAGCTGTACTTAGTAGTAAGATCTGACAACTGTGTTCAATCGTTCTTAAATTACCTCACAATAATTACTGTAGCAAAGTTTTTTGACAATCATGCCATGCAGTCATACTTGAGTCTCTTCACTCGCTCCACTCCCCCATAATAGGCAATATCTTACTCGTTTTGTAGATGAAGCTTCTTTGGTGTTAGTGGCTGCTGATAATGTTAATACACTGAAACACGAACCGAGTAAATTAAGACCGCCAACAAATCTAATGCTTGTGTAACAGCAAGCTGAACAAGTGAGTGAATGAGTCACCGTGTGAAATGGTGGATAATCGACAACTTTTCAGTCAGCACATTAAACTGGGTCCATCCAGTGATCTGCTGGGAAGTCAGCCAGATACTCATCTAATATGCTTTTTTCCGGTAAGGGAGCTCACTGGGGCCAAGCGAGAAAAGCCAAGAGCGACGCAACTAGTGTAACTTCTAGTGGATACTATGTCTCAGAAGATGACACTGTGCCATCACTGTTACTGACACTGACATCAGCTGTGAGAGCGAAGGCTCTACACCAGGGGTGGTCAGCCAGCTTCCACGGGCCGCGTTCCTGTGTGGCCCGCGAAGGGTCTCTAAAAATTTAATATTTTGCCTACTTCCTTACAGTTTTTGATAAAATTAAAGTAAAAAACTAAACTGAAATGGACACCAACCCTTGCCTTGTCACAACACTTCAAGATTCAAAATGACAAAGGAGAAGTCGCAAATGCTTGAAAATTGGTTTTCGCGAACACATCGGCCTGTCGCAATTTGTCGCTGTCGGAAAATAATGTGGCAAAGAACAGACAGGTTAAGCAATGACACTAATTAGGGTGAGCATCAATAATTTTCTTTCTACTGTTTGTGGAGGATTTCTCATGGTGTCTTAGGTATACATTTCTGTACAGTACAGTGTAAATTATCACCCTTCCCCCCACCAGGTAAAAAACAACGCTCGCGCTCGCCACGACCCACACACACACGCGCGCAAACAGGCGCGAACCCGCACGCGAGCACACACACACACATATGCATATATATATATAGTTAAGGAAACTCTGAAGTGACCCCTTATTCCAATGGTTGGTCACCCTATTGGTCATCACAATTAGCGCCACGTCACAAAAAATACATTGAAGCATGCCTACCCCAGCCCCCGCCTCGCTCCCCCCCCCCCACACCACTAATTCACCCGTGTCTTGCAGCGGAAACAGTTGCGTGCGACCGTCTGGCTTGCGATAGGACACTGTGGCGTGCTGGGGATGCAGCACTGCGGCGCGAAGTGAGGTTGGACTGAAGAAGAAAAAAAATCTCCCCGAGACCCGCTGACCGATAAGGCAGGGGAGAGCACGGCTCCAGCATTATCTATATTGAATCAGGGTGGAGTGCCTGTCCCCGCCCAGGCACGAGACGGGTGCTGTCCAGCACTCGACAGTCTCTGATCTGATGGTGCTGCGTCGCCCTAATTGGAAACAAAACCGCGACCAGACATCTTCGTGACTTCAGGCCCTGCTTGTCTGACCAGCATTAGCCAGGCTGCAATCTCGGTATGTATCATCAAATTGGCAAGCTGATACGTACTGCGAGGCTGCGGGCTTTTTAAATAAAATATAGAAACTCGATTGAGCCACATTAGACTAAACAGAAAAAATGTCACATTGACCTCTGACCGATGACATGCATATCGACATTGCTACACCGGACACTGGCGGGATGTAACGGACTTGACTGTTTAGCCAGCTGTAAATGCTACCTACACACACACATACACAGTTAACCATCTGGGAATATGATACCGATGTGCATCTAGTTACAAGCAGATAGACAAGTTACCATTGCAGGTGAAAAAGCTAAACGGTTTCAGTGACTCTGCATCAAGCCGAGACTGTGCTGACTACGTGTGTACAAGGTTTCGTCTGACTGCTCAGAACACGCTTACTGTGAGACGACGGGAGGGCTACTGCTTGTCCACAAGCCGCTTCACGTCCAGCGCTTGCGGCACCCAGGACGGCGCGCGCGGGCCTCCAGGTCAGCAGCAGTGCAGCAGCCGAAAAGTCACCGCTCAAGCGGACGCATGTCACACGATGGACAAGGCCGGGTAGGAAAGGGAGGGAATGCGTAACATAACAAATTTTCCCCCCTGACTTCAGTCCAATACACTTGACCGTCCTCCCAGCGGCTGTGCTGTCGGCGCGTGTGAAATATGGCCATCCGAATGAATCAAATTTGTTGTAAATCACCCAGTCGCCGACTTGGAGCTCACTCTCGGGTCATAACGGCGAATTTATCAGCCAGAGCATGCGCGGGTTCTCTACCCTTGCCGGCCTTTCTCGTCAAGCGGCGGTCATCCAATCAGGTGGCGGGGCGCGATTTACGGCGGGCTGTGTCACAGACATCCTCATTTCTTCAGCTTTACGAGGAAACGAGGCGGCGAGTGCCTTTGCAAGAAGAGGAGGTGATCCTAAGGGACCTCGTCCATTACCGGGGGGCGCTGCCAGCTTCATCTATTCGCTGTCTGGGCTCCAGCTCTTTGCCCTTCCTTACCCTCGGTATCAACGCACCCCCTCCCTTCCACTTGCTTCAGCCCTCGTCAGTTGTTGGCATCGATTTCATCGCGACGCATTCCTCTTCCTCTGCATCCATCACTGGTGCCATTACCGACTGAAGGTCTTCAGCCTATTGATAGATTTCGGTTGTTTTTGATGTGATTAATAAAGCAAGGAAATAGCATTATGAACGTCAGAAATGAACATAGAAGACGGGCAGATCACACCCAGCACCACGTACAGTAAAACCTGTCTTGTGGGGACACCCTTGGTTCCACCCAAAAGTATCCCTTCATGACAGGTAGCCCTTCATCAGGGGTGCCCCTAATTTGTAATTCAGGACCATATACACGTATCTACTGGGCATTTTCATAGTGACAGGGCAGAATGGGCGGGGCACACTATAACATGAAGAGAGACCAAAGAGAACGATACCGACCGTGACATCGGAACTACGTCTTGGCAACCGACGACAAAGAAACAGGAGGGGACAGACACGGCTTCAGACGATCACGTGCAGCCCATGCGGTTCTTAACCTGCGCTTCTACAGAAGACCACAGCAATGACAGTGAGGTCGCCTTCCAAACGGAAACTATATTTAGAAACATGGAGCCGTCTTCACAGTAACTGTCGCTTTACAACGCTGGCGGTTTTGTCAGCACTCGTATTTCGTAAACAGTGTCTGACCGTATACAAGAAATCCCCTCTGTAGGCAGCAGACCAGTGTGTGGATGTTGTGGGACCCCGGCGTCAAGAGATTTGATTAGTGGAGACACAGAGGCCAATGCTGTTTCAATCTGGCTGCATGTTGTCGGTAGCACGGAATCTCCAGTAGCTGGAGAGTGTGTGCGGGGGAAAAAGAAAGCAACACTTCCAGGAGGCGCTGTCATTTCACATTCCAACAGCATTTGTAGCCGACCCAGCAAGTGCTCAAGGTAATGGTGAAGCAGCAAGTAACTCAGATCCCTCCCACCCCTCGATCATTACAGCGCTCCTGGTGTATGGTGGACCGGACCCCCGCGCTATTTTGGACTGGTCAAGCCAGAGAGTCAGTCTGGAAAAGAGGTCAGCCAGTCTCGACATCTCTCCGCGACGTGGAAGGCGGACAAGCGTACACTCGAGAGTGATTCCGATTGTGTGTCCCGCAGGGAGGGCGTCTCACGTCAGACAGGACGGAATCCAATCAACTCCGACAGAGGTTGCCAGAGCAAACTCACGATGGCAGCTCTATCAGGCAGCAAGCAGAGGTCAACAGGCTGTCACTAGAACAATCACCCAGAATAGCCTCCCCCTCGCGCGGCGCCTTGCCCTGGAGAGTTCCACTTAGAGGGCGCTCCCCGTCACGTTTTGACATGCGCACTGTCGGCGTGACGGCCCCTGTCATCGCGAAGGGTCAACGGAGCGTCCCACGAGGTGCGGCCTGTCGGAGTTCCGGCTGCCCACAGTGTCACGGTGATGATAGGTCACGTCAGCGCCTCTCACCTTTGCCCTGTCTCAGCCCAGTCTCCAGGTGATGAGTTTAATCGACCAGTGTCTTCCTGTCACAGATTTTTGATGAACGGTATACCTTCTGATTGCTGTCCTCCCTGCTCGTTCTTTCCTGCAAGTTTAGACGGTCGTCACACACATACAGACAACGTGGGCAAAATCACATGGAGTGGTGATGTTCTTCCCTGTGACTTTCTTACCTGTGAATATTTGGGACTGTACCTTCGCCACTTCATGACTAAATGATTTGTTCGCCATGTCTAGCTATATTATGTATAAGTACACTGCACCTACACTGTACTCGCGTGCCAATATCTCCGTCTTCTCTCCTCTCCCTTTCTCCTCCTCGTTCCCCCCCCCCACCCCACCCCGCCATTTTTAATGCAAGCCGCTGCACCTGAGATGGTGACTAATGCAAGGAAAGTGTAGCCAGTGCGCACTCCGTGCTCGCGTGTACAGTGTGGGTGGGTTAGTGTATATATACACTTTGTGAAAGTCGTCAGTCAACACCCTCTTCAATGTGTGAAATATATTTGTCATCCCGAGACTAGAACTGTAGGTTAGCGAGGGTTTGGTGGAGGGCGAGGGCTTTTTATAGGCAGTTTGCTCGTCATAAGACTCATAGCTACAGCCTAACATGATGGGAGTCAGCGGGGGATGCGCCAGGTGTTTCATCGAATTATCCAGTTTCCCAGCTAGACGCTTCTGCTGCCAAGGGAAATCACTTACGTTCCATTTCAGCGTTGAGAAACTGGCGCGAACATACTCTATGCCGCAGTCCTGAACTCGGAAGCTCACGGGAGGGGCTGGGGGTGGCAGTCCGTGGCGGTAAGACAAGATCTGTGAACATGACAACGAAGAGGTGGGAGGGGGCGCCTGGGGGTATCAAAGACTGATTGAAAAGGAGCGATTTACTGCCTTCGACAGCGGCTAACTGTAATCAGGAGGAGAGAGAAGCGCAATAAAAGGAAATGCAGTTCTTTCTGTTCTGCATTCTAGTTCAACGAATGTTTTCTGCTTGCACGTTATCTGCCCCTTTTCACGCCCACTTCGGCTTGGCGCGCGAGAAAGAGCCCGCGAGAGTGCGAGGAGCGGCGAGATAAGCGCTGAATAATAGGCACAGGCCGGGCAGACAACTCTCGCAATAGCGCCAGATAAATGATCGTGTTTTCCCCTCGCCGCCTAATCGCGAATAGTAGATTTATTATTTCTGGACAAGAAGGGAAGCAGTTGCAATCCATCTGAAGCCTGGTGGTGAATTTTAAGGAGAAAAATTGGATCAGTGCGCGCGGATATTGCGGCTCCAGAGACAGGTGCGTGGAGCGCCATCTATCGACATATTGTCCTGGTGTCCTCTCCCCTTGACAAATGAGCCGCCCAGCGCCGGCCAGTCATCCATCAAGAAAAACGCCGACACTAACCAAGCATCCGCCAGCTAAACAAGATGTATCGCCCTCTGGCGTGCACGAACGGCTCGCACTCTCCTGCGTGTCTGTGGTCTTCGGCTACAACTAGTCTCCCTGTGTAGGATTCTGTCTTTAGTCTCCTTCGTTTGTAAGCGTCTGCCTTTTCCAGCAGTGACTCTCTCTCTCTCCTCGGTAGACTTCTGCCTTCTGAAAGTCTCCTCCTTGTGTAGACTTCTGAGTTCTGAAACAGTTTCCTTCGTCTGGGGGCTTTTGCCTGGTCCCTGGACACGTACAGTTGAGCCATCGCGTCACTTCCCAGGTGTCTGCGCGCAAGTAGGAACAAGCAGGAAGTAGGAAGTAGCAAGCGCACGGTGGAGAGAATGAGCCACAAAGGTAGCTGCTGTAGTAATCGTTACCGACTGGTATCTCTGTGTCTCTGTGTATCGCTGCGCGGAGAACGAAAAAAATTGATAACGAGCGTGGAGTCACACGACGTAATGAACACGTGGCAGTAACATAGAGGAAGGCGATCCCGTTCACAGATACTGTTGTAATTGCCTGCCCGTATAAATAAGTACTCGCCTTTTTTTTTTCGCCCTCACATCTCACAGTTTTATCTACCGTCTCTGCCAAACATGTGGTGCTTGAAATTTAGGCAGTTCCCTGCTCCACCTTACTCCACAGACTTCGTTTTTCCATTGATTTCGGGACAACAGCTCAGCAAAAGAAAGAAAGAAATCATCTACTTATTCATCCCAGACAATGTCCACCCAAGTTTCAGGGTCCAAGAGAAACAAACATTACATGTGGTAGAAAGGAAATTCTCTAAACAATTGGCAGAGACAAACCGTGAGAAGACACCGTTCTCGTTCGAGACTCCCAAACATAACTGAACGTCACGAACGTTTGTTTCTTAGCTGATCCAGTCCATACAGAAGACATGTTGCTACCTTGCTGGGCATAAAATAGTATGTAACAGAAAAAAACTATTTGCCAGATATGCTTCACAACTCACCTCCGTTAGTCTCCAGGATTTCACGGAGAAAAGAGCTCGACTCGTAAGCGAGGTTCGTAACCTTTGACCATTGAATGTAAGAAGCGTTCGCACAAAGTCGTGACGTCATCACAGAAAGACGTGCCGAGCATGAGTAGTAAGACTAGGAGCGTTGTCTCATCTCTCTATTAAGAAAACACTAGACTGTCAACAACAGTAAGAAAAAAGTAAGAAGCGTCGGGCTACAGAGTTGATATAAAGAATAAAAAGATGCTAATGATCGACAGATAAGGAAAAGTAAGGCCACAGTCTGGAAACTGAGGGGAAAATGACGACAACGTGTCAGATGAAGAAGTCGGTTTTCAGGAGTTACTGTAGACGCTACAGACGGTGGTGGTGTTTTATAAGGTCAACAGAACATCTCATACTTTTACAGAATCCATCATTTAAGAAAGGATGCATACAAACACTTGTCCCAACTGTCTCTAAGGAATATCTAACCCGGCTATATTCCGTAAACCATTTCAGCAGGCACTACCTGTTTAAGGACATTGTGCATAGTGCATACCCCGACTGTGGCTCTCCTCAGAACAAAGAAATCCGGCAGTGAAATCTGTCATTCTGTCATCTTTGCCTGCGCCACTGGTGATTATGGACTTTGCAGACAGTTGGCACCCAAGCGTTCAGCAGCATTTTCAGGCCCGGTAGGAACATAATGCAATCACTAGAGAATTTGGCAGCGGCCACACGCGCGCAATTCCTCACCGGCCTTCAACGCCTGTTTCCCGCCTTTTCAACGCCTCGCAGACGACAATTGCAACAGTCTGGTGCTCTCTGGCGGCCCATCCTATTTATTACCTATATATCTCCCGCCCCATCGGGCTTGGCCCCTTAATACAAATTTAGTCAGCAACAAATTGAATTTAGAGCTTGGATAATTCGATGGAAAGGTGAAGCCGTCCATCTTCATGGGCGGTAACTCTGTTAGCTGTTGGAAGGGAACTTCCAAAGAAAACCATTTTCTTTGGTACTCAGACAGAATTCGCGATGACGTGGCTTCAGTTCACCCAGGCACTTAGAGGAGCTCCTCTCGCTCGCTCGGTAGCACGTACAGGGACAGAGGGTGGGGGCGGGGAGGTGGGGAAGTTCTGGGATACCACGTGTGCTGGCCTTGATCATATATGTCATTAGTCTCCTTCACACTCCTCACCTGTAGAAAACAGAGCAGGGAACAGGTACCTTCACCTGAAGGAATGACTATAGAAGATAAGATTCATACCCTAATCATTAGTTCTCAGAATAATAAACAAGATCGCTTTAGTTTAAGATGATTTGCGACTTCCGGCAGTCAGTCATCTCGTTGAATCAATCAAGAACATTTTTAACTGTTCGAGAGAGTGAAATAATAAGAGTGAGCCAAGTATTGTTGTAAAGAAATAAGTCTTATATTGTAAAACATGCATAACATTTTGTTGTCACTGGGAGTATATAAGTCTTATATTGTAAAACACGCATAATATTTTGTGGTCACTCCGGACAATTCTTTTTACTCTTAGCGTGTCGCCTAACGTGTTGGCTCTCACAAGACCGACAGAAGGAGGATGGCAAATTCCCAAGTGGAACAAAAGACTGTTTTATTTATGATATATCGCTGCACTCACACGGCTCAAGCCTCCACCAACCTGAAAATCTCCCCGCAACTCAGTAATACAATGAAAAAATGCTTATTATTTACGCATGGTGGGCAACCAAAATGTATTACAGGGGGGTGCCCCTGGCTTTCTTTCTACGTCGGTCTAAACAAGGTCTGCAACTCTGCTCTTCAACTATTATACAAATCTCTTCCCTTTCATCTGCGCTTCACAAACAACAAGAATAAGGCGCACATACTTTGCTCGAGAACCACTGCATACAAACAATAACCACTTGTAGAACAACACGTAACACGCGTCACCTGGACGTTTTACGCAGTTGGAACAACCAGTCTGTAGAATAAAAGGGGCTCCTCTGCTGTCCAACCCCGATTTCACAGAAGGTTGTCTCGCATCGTTTCCTGTCGCTGTCTAAGCTCTCTCTCTCGTGTCCTCACCAAAGCTGAGGACACTGAGGGCTGTAGCTGCTTCTCATAGACTACTCACAGACTACTCACAGACCGCTCACTGCATGACACACCTGGTCATTTCTTGACCTGAAATCGTTTCCCATACAAGTCAAGTCACGGCCCAATCATGGATCGGACCTCTGCTTCCGGCTTCAACCCGTTGTCTTCGTTCCTTCCACTCCTTCACACTGGGTGGTTTTTTTCTTCGTCTGGTTAGCGATGATTCTCACTGAAGAGATAACGCACTGCGAGTCTAATACCCAGTCTTACGGCAATCCACACGCCGAATGACAAACTGCAAGAGAGCAAGGCAGAAACCGGTAGGAAGATTCCCGCAGGCTCTGCTAACAGCAGCAAACAGGCCAAACATTTTGCTAACCCAAGACAGCCATAGGCAAAATAAGGCCAAGATCCAAGAGGCGAAGAGGATAAAACGCCAAAACGTAACTTACATTCTAAAAAGTAAGACTTTTATAGCCTTTCAAAATCGTCCTTTCCAAACAGCTCATTCACATAATCACGTGGCATTCCAATACATTACCATCCAATCAGGACAACAACAAGATAATCATGTCTGTCGATCACAGGAACATTGCCTAGCTCTGCCTCTTTCTGACAGCTAGGGTGGTGACCTGGTGTTTCCTCCTGCACCTTACCCTCGGCCTCATTCGTTTAGTTTGTAAGGCAGATAGGTCCCTTTCGATTGGTTGTTGACGATGGGCATCAACACGCAGAAGAGACGTCACATCCGTCTGTTTGACGCATTGTGATTGCGATCAGGTACTTAACATCACATCTGGTTGTGGTGACGCGCGAAGACGGTGATAAAATAACTGGTGTCAGGTAGTTTACCCACTGTCTTTACCGTGATGTGTGTGATAAGTGGGAACCGCTTAGTTCCCTATGTAAGCAGTTCTCCTGGGCAAAGCAAACATGTTTGATATTATAATGAATTTAAACAAGCAGGTACAGGCGGTCCTTTCGGAGAATTCTCTCTCCTGCCCTCAAACTCCCCGTCCTCAAGAGAAATATGACATCAGTTTCGATATTTGTATTTTTTCTATTATTCCTGGCACTCGATTGCTGGAGCATTTTATAGTGTCAGCCGCCGTTTTACAATGAAACTGGTTCTTTGAATATGACGGAAAGTCAATTAGTTTTGCAAACTGCGATTGGTTGAGCTTCTCAAAGTCGCGCGCGCGCACTTAAAACTTCTCATCCTGACTCGCAGGTCCTGGTGTCTTTTTGTATTGTGACTCACCTCTTTTTCTCACTAACTAGTGGAGTGGGAAACTATGGTTACCCGCCAGGTACAAATACTGACTTGGAGCATGTTAGGTGCTGAAGGTGCTGAAGACTGATGGGAACTACTGTCTTTTATTAATTTTTAAAAAATAGACTAAAGTCAACATCAGTGTATCCATTTTACATTTGAAATGAACAGCAGCCATTAAGATTATTCGAGAAAGGACTTATTTGAGAAAGGTTATGCATAAAAGGTAAAATTTATTTCTAAAATTAAGACTAGACATAAAAAATTAGTATAGGTATTTGAGGAGATGACTGAGACAAAGTTGTTGGTTATATTTTAAAACACTTTTTAAAAAACACGAGAATGTCAGTTGAAATTGTTAAAATGGTTTCCTAGCTTTACAAATCGGACAGCTCAGGTGGGTAACAAACGAAAAAGACCAGCGAAAGTGACAAAGTTGTTGGAGAAATCCACATCTTCAAAGAAAAAGGGGGGAGGGGAGCCAGTAACATTTCCTGTCTGCAGCCCACCGGGTCGATCAGGTCCTCTTCACATGAGAAAGTATCCGTTCCAACTGGATGGGACGTTCCTGCCGATCTGACGTCACCAGCGGTGACCCTGCTCAGCCTTGACGCGAGCGCTGCTCGGCTGCTGCCGGCAGCAGATGGTGTGCTTCAGCGAAGGGCTCCGCTCACCCGACCCCTGCACCAACGCCTGGCCTGGCAAGCTAGTGGCTATGATGAGAGCGGTAACCCTGACTCACCCAGTTGTCTGTCCCTGACAGGTCTACGAGGCAGGGGGTGAGGCGCCGCTCTATATTCCAACGCGAGTGTCAAGAAAGTAAAGACTGTTTTTTTCATCCTCCTTCTCGCGTTACGACAGGCTCGCGCCAATTAGGGGTAGAGAGGACGGAATTGCTCATTTCACGTGGCACCCGTGCCCTGTGCGAGTTACTGATGTGGCACCGGGACACGTTCGTGAGGGCTTCCCGACATCCCGCCCCGATCAGACCAAACTGACGGATGAAAGCTGTCTTGGCAGAATGCCGTCGTGGCCTGTTATGAATGTCCCCCAGCTCTTGAAAAACAGCCAGCGAAAATTAGCATCATATATCACCAGGCATATACGTCGCCAGCCTCACGGCAGTACCCATACATCATCAGCCGGGTACCAGCGCCAGATTACTCCGCAAACGCGATGTAATCTTTTCGTCCTCTTCCTTGACGAACGAGTCGGCTCAACACGTACAGCAAGGTAAGTACTAAACCTTGCACGCAGCGAATATTTCCACCGGGACATGTCAACAGCTGGATCTAAAAGCAAGATCTAAGCTCCATCCTACAACTTCTGCTTTTCCAGTCCACAAACATGATGAGCATAAACTTCACCAAGAGTCAAACTTTTACAAAATGATACGCGGAAACCATAAAAGTCAGAGTTCCTTCTTAAATTTAAGTTATAAATAATATTGCTACCTGTCTACTCTCTGTATTTGAGCAACTCAAACATTTAGCTGCTCACGCGGCTGTCTTTTCTGCATCAGCTGTGAAATGTGTTTCTTGAAAGAAAATTTGATGGAAGCAACTAAATAAATCTCTTTTGTGAGAATCCCAAACCCATTGCATTTAAATGTATACATTTCGAAAATGGTTATAATGTCCATGGGTTTAACTTACAATACAGTTACTGAAACCCTATTCAATAACTTCTCTTAATAAAGTTTTTTTTTAAATCCTGTGACAGAAGAACAGTCATGTAAAGTTAACAGCATAGACTAAATAAAACTAAGTTACACGCATCTCCAGCTGGAGCAGAGGAAGGTACTGTACACTATAGCCTGACAGAGCTCAGGAGGCGCTACACAGCCGTCAGTACACATGGAAGAGACAAGACCAGACGCACCACAGGCTGTCTTGTCGTTTCCCTCCTGTCAGAAAATCAACTACTTTGGAATAATAGTTGCGGTGCTAATTAGCTAAAAATCGAATGGGCTTTCGTTGTCAAACTTTAATCTTTATAGAAAAGATGAAACAATTACTGACCAAATGTAAAAATAAAAGTATTTCACATCTTCAAACGTAGGCAGCATGGGCGAAAATATGCTATCACAGTCATATTTGACAGTTGATTACTAATTATGATCTTAATTAATTTTTGTGGCAATTCCAGACTAGAATATCCTACATTGCTTTCAAACGAAAAGGAACATAGAAAAAATCGCCTATGAAGTCAAAGAGACTTAACAATTTTAGAGATCAGCCATAGATCCTAAGTGTGTTTTAAGTGTTCTTACCTCATGTTTTCAGAACCAACAGCACCAGCAGCACCTGCAGCAGCGGCAGAAGAAGAAGAAAAAGAAGAAGAAGAAGAAGAAGAAGAAGAAGAAGAAG
>SMGT01016279.1:113830-125675 GCA_004794575.1 Lanistes nyassanus
CCCCCGCCCTCCCCCCCACACACACAGCAGACAACATGAAGGTCTGTGTCGTGTGGCAGATACTCCACTGACCGCAAGAATGTGGAGTCCTACTTCATCTTCCATTTCGGCACTAAGACACCCACAGGACTGAACCCAAACATTGAACCACCCTCTCTTTTAGCCACGGTTGGTCGGCTGGTTATTTAGAGGGACAGTGCTTCAACCTCGCGGTGATTTCGCACTATGGGGGGGGGGTTGAGGAGGGAGGTTAACAATAATAATCTAGTATTTATAAAGTGCCTTACCCTGATGTGGGCGCTAACAACGTGGAAACACATGCACAAGCATAACTGCACAAACACACAGACACGTGCACATACATTATCCAAACGAAAGGGTAAAGAGATACGTTTTGAGGGTGGATTTGAAGAATGAAGAGGAGTGTCTGATGTGAGAGGGCAGGGAGTTCCAAAGTTGAGGGCCGCAGACAGAGACCCAGCGGAGGTCATACGACTTGCGTTTGAAGCGTTTTGTTGGAAAAGACGTGAGTCGGAGGAAGAGCGAAGTGGACGAGATGGAGTGTATAGAGAAATCAGTTTTGTACTTGATTTGCTCAGAGAAAGGAAGCCAGTGAAGTTTCTTTAGCAGCGAAGTAGTAGGGTCATGGTAGTGCGCTGCCGAGTTCTGAACTTTCTGGAAGGGTCGGAGAATATAGTGTCCGGACCGCCAATATGAAGTGAGCTGCTGTAGTCTAACCTAGAGAGAATACAGGACGTGACAATTAAGGGTCTTGTGGGCTTCATCGGAAAGAAATTTTCTGATTGAACCACTCTTCCTTAGGTCAAAATAACAGATCTGGAAAACTTCAGTTATATGTTATTTCATCGAAAAACCAGAGTCCATGAAAAAGCCTAGATTTCTTACAGAGTCTAAAAACGAGATTTCAGAATCCAACAGTGATGGAGAACAGCATAGTACGCTTAGGGGTAGATGGTCTAGAGGGAAAAAAGCACCAGTCTTGTCGTCGTTAAACTTAAGCTTGCTGCCGTAATCCACGTTTTGATGGGTGCTGTACAATCCTCGAGTGAGAGTGTGCCGATGTCTGCAGGTGAGGATGATTGTCAAAGTTGTGTGTCGTCTGCATAAAGATGGTTACTGATTGGGTGGTACTGGATGACGCTAGAAAGTAGTGTCGTATAAGTAGTGAAAAGTATGGGCCCCGGCACGGAACCCTGTGGAATGCCGAACTGAAAAGTGACAGGGGCTGATGAGTAATTGTTGACAGTGGCTGCGACCCTGAACGTATGAACGAAAACCATTGAAGAGCAGTGGATTAAATCCCCAAAACTATTTCAAGACAAGAGCTCAGTATCATACGGTCAATTGTATCAAATGCCGCAGAATTATCCAGAGGGAGCACAACAGACACCTTGTCCTCATCCATTGCAGAAACAATGTCATTACAACGCCAACGAGAACAGTCTCCGTGCTAGGTCCCCTTCGGTATGCTGTCTAAAATGGGTTGTAGAGATCGCTTGTCTCAAGGTCGGTCACTAATTGGTGAGAACGACCTTTTCCAGTATTTTAGAGATGAAAAGTAGGTTCAAAAGTGGCCGGTAGTTCCTTAATTCGTTTAGTCAAGAGAAGGCTGTTTTTAACAAAGGTTTGACGACACTGGTCTTCATGTCGATAGGAGCTGTTCCTGAGGGCCAGGAAGAGTTGATGATGTTCGTTATAACAGGCAGCAAGACATCAAGATTTTCATAGAGACGTTTGGTAAGGTTCAGTTGGACAGTCTCCTTCAAAATTTTTTTAACAAAATGCTCAGAAACCGGTGTGAATGAGTCTAGGGTGGGCCCCGAAAGATGCGGAACTTGTGATATAGAGGCAGGATCCGATGGTGGAAAGCTATTTCTGATTTCCTGTATTTTTCCTTTAGTAACTAACCCCCTCTGTAAGTAACCTCGGCCTCCCCTCCTCCCCATCCTCATCTCCCCCTCGCCCTTTCTACCCGCCAGGCGATTGGCTACTGCTGCAGAAGAAGGTCGTGATCTGATTGGCTACACGCATGACCTCCTTTGTATTTTTTAATGTGAACTCTATCCTCCGCATTTCATCTGACGCTGCACGAGTCTGTATTTAGCTAAGTTCCCGGTTTCTTTCTTTCTTTCTTTTTTCTTTTTTGGTCTGTGCCTGAGTAATGCCCTGAAGCTGTTGATTGTCTGTATGGTTCAATGCAGCTGACCTCTGTACCTTGTTGTTAACTTAAATTCTTAGAACACAAAAGGGACATCACCTAGCGTCACAGTCCAGCCACACTACATCTGACCAAAGGTGTTCAAATCACATAAAAGACGTCACGATCAAATCACACTGCTTCTGATCAGACATGCGTGTCAAGTTCAGACCACCCCAGTAACGTCACCCGACTTCCCATCGAGATGAACGCAAAGGGAACTAGCAACACCTGACACCGCGTAGCGTTTTGCGCTGGGAACAAAGTGCACAGCCACTGCTTGGGGCTGAGTCTAATGGCCTTTGGCAATATGATGGGCAGGTTCCCAGGTTTGTGCTCGATCTGCTTCCGTCATTAGCACCGCAAATAAGAGGCGGGGGCAGCGGGGGAGAGCGTGCGTTTCAGAGAAGCAGGAGAACGGTGGCTGATTCACGTCACGGAAACCGGCATGGCTGGAGGTTCCGTGTGTGAAGGATCACACAGCACAACGCCAGACGCTGTTAGGCTGACTCCATGTATCGTGGGTCGGGGTACCTTCAAGCCAGCATCAGGCCAGTCTACACATGTATAGAGGGCTACTGCATCTATACATCGATAATTACGTTATGTATAGAAAGGTACTGTATTTATACACCAGTATAAATGCTATGTAAAGAAGAACACAGCGTCTATACGCCAATAAATACGCTATGCATAGAAGGGCTTTGCATCTATACACCAATACGCTATATACAGAGGCACTGCATCTACACCAATACATTATGTACAGAGGGGCACGGCATTTATACATCTACAGTCACGGTGAGTGGCTGATCCCAGGCGGCAGGGAGCCTTGGAAGCAAGTGCTACCCAGCGGGAGAGCGTTCAAGCGACCTGCGAGATTAGCACGGAATCAGGAACTGACAGGCAGTAGACTTCCAAGACTTTGCAGCTATGTTCGCCTAATAACTTGCGACTGTTCTGTCTCGTTTCAGGCCTATAAGGTTCTATTCTATCTGACACCCTATTTACCCCAAACACCAGGCCTAATGCACGCGTGTGCGCGCTGACTCCGTGCCTGCCAAATGCATGTTGACGTGGCGAGAGCGGGCTGTGCGGGCGGCGTGCGCGCCTGTCATAACAGGCCTCGTCATTCTCTGTGAAGTGGGAAATTGTCCTAGGGCTCTGTGCTGCAGCTGTGCCGCCTTGTGACAGGTACAGTTTGCACGGTATCGGATCCTTCCAACAATTCCACCGTACAGGCAGTGCGCTACGCCGCTCACCATCGCATCACTTTCCGTTCGCGGCTGCTTGCGGCACTTCGTGGCTGAAGGTGAACCGACTGCGACAGGTTCTGCAGCAAATGTTCACCCATTACGACGCTCTGTCATAGTCGTACCGCTCATCTGTCGTGGCAGCGTAGTCGGTTCTCATCTCATACAGTCTCGTGTCGTGAGACAGACTCTCATTTGGCCATCCGCTTCAGTGGCAATGCGTGTAGTGATGCAAGGTCTCCCATTGCTTCAGCGTCAAGGTCACCTGTGCACGTTGACACTGTCGGTAGCTTTATGGTCGCACAGTAGTAGTTCGTGAAGTACAGACTGATAACGCCAAGGGTCACATGCAAACTTCAGTTGGTAAAGGTCATTTCCGTCAGAGAATATCACCACTCTAAGCTGACTACTGTTGTTGGGCGTTTGTAGAACGCTAGACAAGGTTTCTGGATGTCTGTTCATCGCAGATACCGTCCACGAGACGGCGTAATTTATTAGTCCGGGCTCCCACTGCTCCCAAAGCTGTGGCCAATAGTAAAGAAAAAAATGTTTCACATCACCCGACGACCCAAAGATTTTCCGCGCCCATCCTAACAATATCCCTCCACCCCCACCCACTCTGACTTAAACTCTTGGATGGATTGGGCGAGTTGGTAAGAGTACCACTGCAGTCAACCGCCTTGCTTGTTGTGACACCAGGTGTCCGAGTTTTCTCACCGACAGGAACCAGCTACCTCGAGCCCTAACATCCAGCTAATTGTCAGCTGTCTTTTGGCCTCTAGGCAGGGTCAGCTTTGATTTTAATCCTCCCAAACGGGCCACATACAGGTTTGAACACAGAATTCCCACATAAACATGGAACAATATAAATACACATGAATTATAAATATATTATCATGTAAGCCTATGATACAAAGTAATAGTCCTGCCAGACTTGACACTTGACAAAATAATATCGTCATACACAATAACCATAGTAACATTTGTCTTCTTAATAATGGCAGGAAACCCTTTGTAAATGTTGTCACTTTGATAATAACGACATGCGAACTTGAGAGACATGCTGCTCATGGTGACAAAACTGTGGCTTATTGTCATCATTTAGTTCTGGTGACATGAAATACCGATATAATTCTACATGGCTAAGCAGACTCTGTAATTACCTTCGGCTCATTGTCATTCTCATTGTCGTTGTCGCTGTCATTGTCATTTTCTGTGACTTTAGAAAGAGTAACTAAAGAGTCATCTTTAGAAGTTCTTGGGTCCGTGTTGGGCTGCATTCTAGAAAAACTGACGCCAGTTCCTCGTGGTTTCCTCTAATTCCAGCGATAGAGAACTTGCTCCTATTTCGAGATCCGAAGTTACAAAGGAACATGTCAGCCAGCTGGGGCGGCGCTAAAGGGTGTCAAGCGTGGTGGGAATATCTCACCTACCTAACGTCTTCAAACATACGGGGGCCGGGGTGAATGGCACACAAGCCATATTGGTAGTTACGGCGCAATCGCATACTTTAGTCTATTTTACTAGCTTTCTTCTTCTGTCGCCATGTCAGTCTATCCTCTTACAAGAGACCCACTGACAGTCCATGTGTACTCATGGAAGCGCGCATATATAAAACATATAAAACAATATGATTTGCTCGGATTTGTTGCATTGAAATGAGTAAATATGAATTCCTACAACGGCAAACGTGCGTTTTAATGCTAGTTATAATGAGTGATGAGGTTTTCAAAAGCATTTAAACTGTAATACCCTATAAGACTGCTTCAGTTTAAACTATGCCTAAAAGATCCTGATTTCAAATAATATATTAAACCACATGCTGATATCAACATATATTTATATCAATTTTCAGTTATTAAAAATAAGACGAGGACATGCTTGTTCATAATTAATTCGGTAATTATCTCTTGTACTTTATTACATGTTACCTTTCTTCGTAAATGCTGCCAAGAGTTCGCTTACTGTACGTCTGTGCCTGTCCGAGTGTGTGTGTGTGCGCGCGCGTTTCGTGGATAGTGTTAGCTTATGTTTTGTGATTTTGTACTTGTATGTCCGATGTACATACAGACATGCATGCATGAATGTGCGACAGATAAGGGTCAGAGTTTGACGAAGACAGAAGGGAACAGAATCACCACAGTGGAAAACAAACTTGTGGTGGCGTCACTAACGCCAGTCTCGTTCGTGAATTTAAAAAAAAGTGTCGTTTCTTCTCCTCGACGAATAGATCAATAGATTTTCTAGCACGCCATCGTGTTCTTGTTGCCAGAGATTGCGCAGGGGAGTGTAACTTATATCCACATGCGCTAGTTACCGCCCCTGACAAGGTCAGCGAAACGTCTGCTTGGGTGCGCCCTGGGCTGATATTACAGCCATAACTCACCGGCGTGCAGACATTTGCACAGCAATTCTGTATTAACATCAAATTACATGAGCAGTTTGAAGGCTCTTGCTGCCCGCTAAATGGGCACATTACTCCGTGATTTATAGGGCCCGTGCCAAGCCACACTGGCGGGGGAGAGATGCACCGTACCGAATTGAAAGCCGAGGCGAGGGTCTCGGGTGGTGCCGGGGGTGGGTGAGCGGTGATTGATGGCGGTGTAGAAGAGCGCGATATGAAAGCCTTCAAACCTGGCGTAATAAATCTGTCCCGGCAATCAAGCGGCCTGCTCACCACCCCGTCCCCCCCCCTCCTCGCGCCTGCGCACTACAAAGCAGGGCGGACAAAAAGCAGGACCAGCAGAGAAGGGGTTTGGCCACGGGGGGCGACAGGCTCATTGACTGCAATCCCTGTTTTGTATTGAGAACCTTGGCAGTCTGACGCCACCACCGTGTTCACCAAGACGTGAATGCAATCACGGTTGTCTGCCCTCACCTGAGTGCCTGGGCCGTGTAAGCGAGTGGCCACGTCCGCACGCTGATTGATGGCAGCTTGGCGCTCAAGAGCCTGTTCTAGCGTCCGTGTAGATAATGTTTGTCTGCAGGTCACCGCTCGACAGCTCGCCTCTTTGTAGCGGCAGCCAGTTATTGATGGGAGGGGATTCAGCGGGCTATAAGTCTTCATTGCCTACACTACAGCGGGCGGCACCACGCCCCCTCCTCACCTCCTGCCACACTTCGCTCCCCTTTGATCATCGGGGGTGGAGGGTGTGGACAACCTCAGGTTACATCACACTTCTGGCGGACACGCTTGGTTTGGTGTGTGTGTGTGAACGGCCCTCAGCTACATGACACTACTGGCACAGTCTGGCAGACACAGCTTGGTTTGGTGTGTGTGTGTGTGTGGATGGCCCTCAGCTACATGACACTACTGGCACAGTCTGGCAGACACAGCTTGGTTTGGTGTGTGTGTGTGTGGATGGCCCTCAGCTACATGACACTACTGGCACAGTCTGGCAGACAGCTTGGTTTGTCGTATGTCGACGGCCTTCAACTGCCTAACAGAACCAAGTACGGTGGATACAGCTTGGTTTGCCGTTTGGACGGTCCACTTGATCAACTAAATCGTCAGCAGAAAACAGTTTGGTGTGTGTGTGTGGACGGCCCTCAGCTACATGACACTACTGGCACAGTCTGGCAGACAGTCCATAATAACACAGCTGATTAATGTATACAGCTGTTAGTCCGTCGTGATGAACTAGTACGATGTAATACAGGCTTTTCTGCCCATTTGCAGCGTCAGGGACGAAGTCTACAGACTGCGGCAATCTAAAGGGATCTGCGATGCACAGCTGCAGGAAAAGTCCCCATGGGAAGCACGAAAGAGATCTGTAAGTGTAAAAAAGAACAATTTATTTGTTCTTCTCAAACAACGACTACTCCAATCATAAACACAAGTGATTCTTTCCCATCGTTACATGGACTCAATAGAAAAACACTGCAAGAGGGCCACAAACATTCAAATACGTAGAAAAACACACTTCGACAGTAAACCTAGAGCCAGGGGGTCACGGTACAGGCCTGCGCGTACATGGCCCCTACTTCCGGCACTCTGGGTTAGGAAAGGGGCTCATCGCAGAGCAAATTCCAGTCAAACTCTTCAAAAACAACAACAGCGCCGCCACCACCACCACCACCACCAGCAGCAGCAGCAGCAGTTGCAAAAAGCTTCATGGGCCGCAGTTACAAGTCCCGTAAATGATGTGCGGGTGTTCCAATCTGTATTGAATTCATCCACTGCTACCTGCTAGCGCATAGCAGCAGGGCTAAACCCTTAGCTGCCTGCTAAGCCAAGCAGTCTAGCGCGCCGCTAGTTTAACTAGGGGGTGCACAAGGCGATTATTGCTAGCTGACCTCCAGTTTAGTCCCCAAACTTTAGCGGTGGTCCGAGTGCCGGTAAGTCTCTTGGGAGGAGGTTCATAAATTGAAATCAAAATGGCCGCAGTCACACACGAGCTTTACCAGCAACGTTATCGAAGGCATACGGCACGAGTTTACAGACAAGGATTTGATCCGATTGCAGATTACGCTTTAGTTTACTGTGATGATGAAATATCTACGAAGTTTTCCATTCAGAAAAAACGACACAAACCTATCGTCGCAAATGAAAGGGATCGCTTATAGCACATTTGAAAGGTACTAACAACTCAGATTTTAGTCGAAGAGCAGTTTTCAAATTACTATTGATGGCGCGTTCCATGTGCATGGAACAGCTGTGGCCACGGCGCCCATCGTGTTAATTTATCAACGTGCTGTGCTCTCGACCCGCTAGTCAGTACATTCATTTTATGCAGGGAGCTGTAATCCCAGTGTAATTCTGTCAGGCGCGGTGAGGCTGCTCCTTTCGAGGTCGGGGTGCCACGAGGCATAAATCAACATTTATTATTATAAACCAACACACACTCCCGCGTGCCTGTGCACATGCGCATACCCACTGACATACGCAAATGCAAACATTCGCACAAACACCCACCCACACGCTCGCGCACACACTAACGCGAACACGCGCCCGCGCAAACACACACACAGTGAGACATACACACACATACACACATCGCGCACACAAGCTCTCACATACGCGCACTTACGTGTTCTCGCACACACGCTCGCCCAGGTGCAAAGTCACGGCAGATTGTGGGATTCAAACATTAGGTAAAACGCTCTCAAGCACTTTCCCTCTTGGAAGTGACTGCACGAAGCAAAGCGTTCTCCTACTTCTGGTTGATATTCTAAAAGCTCGATGTTAGGCTAAACCGACTCGGGGCGAGAATTAGGAAAGGGGGTCTTTTTTTTTTTTTTTTTTTTGCTGTATACTTCAATTAGAGAAATATCTTCAGATCCGAAAAACGTGGCCTTTCTTCGTTTCTTGGCTGAGCCTAACAATGTGTCGAGGAAGATGCCCAAGATGCGAATTTAGATCTGTTTATGACCATGAGGCATAGGCAAGATCTCCCTTCGCGTCCCCGTTTCCCCATCCCAGTAGGGCAGAAGCATGTGGAGGCCCTGTTTCCCTGGCGACAATCTGCGGTTCGCAAGCCTCTGCATGTTATCTGCAAAGCGTCTAGAGGAGACACTGGTGACAACAGTGTGGAGCAAGATGGTCTGCACAGTTAATCACGTGCCAGCTGTTATTGAGGTTTTTGTTGCCTTAGTTTTATTTCCTCCCTGACCGTTCTGGAACCGTTGTAACAGCGCACGGTCTGAGGTAGGGGTGCTGGCTTCGACTAGGAAGTTTAAGATCCAGAATGAGCACATACGTTTCAATGTCGACTTGGACACTTCGACCACACGTCGTGTACACCCACAGAACCATTAACATTTTCTTTTCAGTGTAATAAAATTACAACATGCAGGATTTTTTTTTTTAGATCACCTTAATACAGACTATGTTAAGATGACGAATCAACCTACGTACGGAAATTTCCGATTTTATTTTTATGCTGTGAATTTAGCTGATTGCTAGTCCCGCTAGCACCAATCTCTAAGCTTTTAGAATATCAACCAGAAGTAGGAGTACACTTTTGCTTCGTGCAAGCAGCGCTCTAGGTTGCAGCTAAACTCGTGCTATGGTATAAGGACCATTTACACGATGCAATGTTTCCAGTTTTCAGCGCAATGTTTACCATATACTGAAGTTGAAATGTTGACAGAAAAGTTGCAAGGGCCCTCTCAACATTTTACGCTGATAGAATGCCGCGCTATTTTTTGCAGGGGCTCAAAAATGTTACAAGTGTTTCAGCCAATCAGAAAAAACGTGCTGTCTGGTGCGGAGCAGTCTAGTTCGTCGCGATCACGGCAGGAGACACGCGTATGCCCCTAACAGGTTCCGACGAGCATTCCATTATGGAACCCACATTTGTTTCCTTCGTTTAGTTTTCTTAGAATCAGATTGCTGGGCGAAAATAATCGCGGTCGCAGAACCAGCAGCTGCGGATGTCAAAATAAACTGTTCGTGTTCATCCTTTGTCCATGCTGGTATTCGCGCGTCCCAGATCGATCACGTGGTGACCGTGTGACATGAGCTGGCGGGTAAAATGCTGCAGGTTTCTCGGAAATGTTTTCACTCAACGTGTTACCGCTCGTTGAGAGCACTGCATCGTGTAAGTAGCCTTTTAGGCTTATCTGTCAGCTACGAAACTTGCTGCTAGTCTCTAGGGGCGATAGTTAGCCTTCCTCGTTAGACCGTGTGCTGTGTACCTGGCCCCTGTGCACCTGGCCTCTGTGCACCTGGCCCCTGCTGCAGTCCAGCAAGAGGCTGACGGTGTGTCTGGCAGCCCTGGGGTGGGACCCGTGGCCTGCAGATGCAGAAGCTGCCCACACGTCTGACCACTCTGGCGACTACATTTCAAGACGAGCAAATAAGGGCAGAACAGGGGAAATAACCTGTGCCGATATGGCGAGGTGGCGGTGACAGAGTGTCGCATAAAGCTTGCCGCGTGTGGCGATTTGATATGACGTTGATACAGACTAACGGTTTTTCCATGCCGGCCTTGCTTCCCACCAGTCTCATAAACATGGAGACCTAACGCACGTTTAAAACACGCACATTACCGTAGCCCGTCAGGCGCAGATGGGATGGCCCTCCGGCCGGCCATTTCAGCGAGCTTGGTGGGCTTATGGGTTTTTTGGGGGAAGGAGGGGGGGGTAGGGAAGGGAGTTAAAAAATTATGTATTTAAATACGTTTCCAAATAGTTAAAAAAAATAGTTACGTTTTCACATGGTTACAAAACCTGTGTTTTACGTTTCCAGATGGTTGAAAATATGCATAAGCTTCATGATGCTAAAAAAAATATACGCATTACGCTTCTCCATGGATTACATTTTCTGGTGATTAAAAATATGTAAAACGTTTTTCCTGGTAGTAAAAAATATGCACATTACTTTTCGTCATGGTTAGAAATGTGTATTAAACTTCTTGATGGTTAAAATGTGCATTACGTTTCCTGATGGACCGTTTCTTCATAGTTAAAAAACATCAGTGCAATATTTCCTGGTAGCAATAGAAAATACAGAAATTGAAAATAACTTTATAATTCTGTGTATATATATCTATGTGTGTTGACCTGCCCATTGTCTGATATATATATATGCGTGTTTCTAGATATAGGCTATATATAGTTGCTACTAACGTGCGTTTGACGCGACCCACTCGTTAGCGAAGCTGTCAACACGAAGTTGTTCCTGAAGTCTAAAGGAGAAGATGTGGGTTCAAGCTGGCGCGCGCTCGGCAGCGAGAGGGACAGGCACAGCCATGCAACACACAAGCAAGATCACTGAGCTCAACAGGTTAACTCCCTTAGCGTTGAGAAGGCAGTACAGGATGGGCACGAGTTAATTCCCCGCCCTTCGCTCGACAATATTGTAATGGCCGATATGTCAGCTGGTCCTCAAACGTTGACACTCTGTATAAGACAGAAGCCATTTTTAATCACGTGGCAAGTTTTGTAGTGAGTGGTGGGACCGAACATAGTTATGTGAGCGAGGTTTCTGTGACGCATCTGGTGGTGTGAAACTACAATTCTGATGAGAACGTGTTCGCAACGCAGTCATCTTACGACAATGCAACTTTAAACGGAAGGACAACTTTGTATCATTCGTCCCACAGAAGTGAAACGTTTTATAAAATTCATCCGCGGGGCCTTTAAGTACAACTGCAGGGTCACGCAATACCGTAACATTCATACCTCTACTCCTGGGAGCAAAATCATTGTAACATTAATAAACTCACTAATGTTCAAAACACTATAACTTTCATCACCCATCATCACAACAGAGCTGTAGAAATTCATTGTAGCTAGAGCATAAGAACATTGCAGCACCCATTCTATGATTGTACAACACTATTCTAACAGTTATTTCTCCGAAGTTCAACAACACTATAATACTTGTCCCTCCACCCGCCCAAGTGTACAACAACACTAAAATATTTGT